>CAJVRM010000445.1:0-15186 GCA_911693285.1 Hymenoscyphus albidus | reverse complement strand
TGTGGAATGGTGGAAACCTGTTTGGCGGTGGGGTAATGGCCAGTGCTAAGCGGGGACTTTGGTCAGTGCTTAGCGAGGGCATGGCCCGAGCCTCCATCATGGGTTCCAACCCTCACAACCCCCCCTCTAGAATAATTCTATTCTATCTAAGATTTAAGTAGAATTATTCTATTCTAGAAGTATATGTTCTATAAAATATATAGAATTTCTAGATATAATTTATTATATAACCCGGAAAAAAGTTCTTTTAGTTTAATAAACTAATAGGTACTTATATTTAGCTTAAATATCTATAGATGCCTACTATGTAATAGGTTAGGTATCTTAACTACTCTAGCTAATTACGAATATTATAATATAAAGTTTATCTAGTACTATTACTTACTAATTCTTTTCTATAGGTAGTTAATTACTATGTAAACTACTAGGTACTAGTATTTCTATTCGCTTAAATAGAATCTATTTACTAAAAACTACCCCTAAATCCTATATTTTAATTAGTTAGAAAAGTATCTAAAATTCTATAAAATTCCTAGAATTCTAGAGACTAATTTCTAGAAGTATTCTATTCTATTTTATAAGTACTCTAGAAGTATTCTATATAGAATATTCTACCTAGAATTCTATAGAATATAGTTTTATCTACCGAGAGTTATAGACTATATATCCGGGGGTATACTCTCTTACGCCCTTTCTAGAGTTACCCTACTTACCCCCTTACCTACGTATCTTATACGTACTAACTACTTATATACCCCTAGTTCTATTCCCGGGCTAATAAATACCCTTATATTCCCTCTCGCTATTATTATTATAAAGAAAGAGAAGAGAAAGTAAAAGGGAGAGAAAGGATAAATAAGTATAAGTTATTAAATAATCGTTAGCGCGATACGTACTAGCCTAGCCTAGCCGTTTTAGGAAGGTAGTATTAGGGCGCTAGGAATAAGTAATATATATAATAAAGATATTTCTACGCTTCTATCCCCCCTCTACTACCCCTTCCCCCCCCNCGCGATACGTACTAGCCTAGCCTAGCCGTTTTAGGAAGGTAGTATTAGGGCGCTAGGAATAAGTAATATATATAATAAAGATATTTCTACGCTTCTATCCCCCCTCTACTACCCCTTCCCCCCCCTCCCTTCTCTCTCTCTCTTCTAAATAAAATATACTAGGGTATATTCCTATAACGTGCATGTATAGCGAACCGGCCAAACAAGCGAACCGGTCAAAATTTTCTACACTCGCGATGGAAATTGTAAGAACTCTACCACAACGCCTCTAATTAAAAAACACTATTCAGAAATTTCTTCCTCAGATACTTCCTCTATAATATTACAGGTGCGCGTATTATGACCAGTCTCTCCGCAGTTGCCACAGCGCCGTGCACGTGATTCTTCCCTCGGCTTCCGACCACTACTTCTCTTTATTACCTGCATTACCTGCTCACCAATGTCTCTATCATCCTGTAGGTCCTGTATGTAGCTATAGTAACTAACTACCTAACTACTTAACTAATTAAACCTACTCCTTCTATTTACCCTATTCTAAACTAACCTAATCTACCTCTAAGTAACTCTAAGTACTATAGCCCTCGAGTAATAAAGTACCTTATTCTAGCGTAGTAAATTCGAGTAGTTAAGTTAAGTAGTAGCACCTAATTAACTTAACTCGAGTAGTGAAAATCGCTAATCAACTTAACCCGCCAAGTACTCGATTAAATCATAAGTAACTTTACCTACTTTTAAATAATATATATTTAATTCCCCCTTCGATAGTTTTCTCTATAAATTATAGAGCATCTTAATAGTAACCCTATATAACTTTTAATAGATTACGATTTACTAAAAAGCGAAATTCGTTATATAAGGTTAATACTTACGAGGTAAGTTAGCTCTTTTTCTAGGCTAGTTTCGGGTGATGTTCGGTGTCAAAAGTGCACTTCGCGATCTTACTCAACTTCCTTACCTAATAACTTTATAACTTTAAATATGCTAAACAAGTCAAGTAGATGCAATTAATTGCAATCATCGAATTATTGATTCTACCAACGTATATCAAATTTAGAGGGTGGTGGAGTAAAAATATCGTAAAGTGTTTACCCTGAATTTTGGTGGTGTTTTAGGGTTTATGCAGTAGCAGTGGTATAGTACTGTACGACGTGTACTATTATAGGCAGGATATAAGCCTATAATGTAACCCTCTTAGCTAATCGGATTGTCTAATTTATATAGAGGTATATTAGAAAGTAATTAAGAGGGGAAGAGGGAAAGGGCGGGGGCTAGAGATACCCGAGCGACCTAGACCCTTTATAACCTTAAAACATAGGGACAGGATCTCTGTATAGTTTAGTCACGTTTTATATAACTACTTGAGTACTACTCGAAAAGTTAACTCGACTACTCAACTCAACTTAACAGAATTCCCTAATCATACTTATTCGACTTAACTCGAGGTACTACTCGAGTAGCGTTGAGTATTTGATTGGTTTTGTTAATACGCTGGCCTAGTATTCAAACCCTATAAAACTAACATCCTTATTCACATCCTCGTTCCCATTCTCATTCCTATCCCTACCCCTGTTCCTCCTACCTAACCTTCACTCCACAAAAACAATCAAAATCAAGATCTCAAAATCACCCGAAAAAATAAAATCTTCCAGATGTAAAAAAGTAAAGAAAGAAAATAAATTTACTGTATTCTGATTCATGAAAGACTACCATCTACCCTACCCTATTGAATGTATTCCCAGCCTTCACACCGAACAACACCAAGCACCAAACAACACCAACACCAACGCCGCATCAAAGAAAAAGAGAAATAGAGGAAAAGAGAATGAATCCCGGTAAACCAAAAATCTAAGGCGTTCGAAAAGGATGTAAAGGAAAGAACATCACTCATTCCCCGTCCTTTCCTTCCCTTCCTTCATCCTAAGCATCCACTCGTCACACATCATAACAATCATCATCAAAAACATCATCATCACACGTTTCCCCTTCCTACTCCTTCACCATCTTAGCTCCCGACCTTTCTCACGAAGCCATACTCACCTCAAATAGTCTCCCAGCCCCCATTATTGATATCCATCTCCAGCTTCCGACTAATCACACTCGGGACGCCATGACTCAACCATACAGTTCTCAGTAGGGCATCATATCTTTTCTGATTCAAGAACAACTGTCGACTATGTCGAAGACCGGGGTCAACTTCACCATAACGATCAATGTACGGTGCCACGGTCCAGGATCCCGTCATATTGTAGAGGTAGAAGACGCAGCACTTTCGGATATTGATGTAAAGTCCGATGTTCTTTTGGCATCTATAGGAAACGACAGTTAGTAAATTTCGCAACAGAAGTATAATGCCACGTAGGGCAAAGATTTGAAAGAGAAGTAAAATGGGAACGTACTTTCTATGATGCTGCTGCGCACCACCAATTTGAGATGTCCCTCTACCGTCCGTATTCTCCACGGTTTTCAGACAACAGATTCCCTGTCCACAAAAGATCTCCCCGCAGAAGAGACAGAGCATAGGATCTGAAACATCCTTGCCCGTCGTAGGACAACGTCGTTTCATGGTCTCTTCCATAAGAGTGTCAAAATTCTTTGGCAACCCAATAAGTTCGAAAACAGCTGGGTGGCTAAGTGTCACGCCCGATTTAGGATTTTTGTGCAAGGGCTCTCTTGCGGATAACACCCAACCTTCAATGAGGTTCCCAATGATGGGATTATGATGGTGTTGATACGTCGGTCCTATTGAAGCGCACATTTCGTCAAAGCTTGGCAACTTTAATACCTCCGTCAAACGATCCAGCTCATCGGCATCCGGATTAGACGGAATAAAATTGTTGAACGTGAGGCCGTGAAGAACATGGAGCAGTATTGCAACTTTTCGGAGAAAGACGAGTGCATACTTGCGCACAAAATTTTGGCACGACTGCGGCCCATTAAAGCAAGGTTGAGAAAACACGCCTCCTTCAACGTCGTCATGGCTTGGATAATCCGGATCAAACTTTCTGACCGCGACACAGAAGTCGGCAAATTTGTCAAATCCTGGCTCACGATCGGGTAATGAAGAATCTCCTGTCATAAACTTCTCAGACCCAGTCCAAATAGAAAACTCGGATCTACCTCTATTTCTACCCATGATCAGAACAACCTTTACCAATTCCGCGAGATAGCATAGCTGAACAACGTGCATTATTTCCAGCTTGTCCACCGGCACAAGACAAAGAGAGCATTCAGTCAAGAAGGTGAATATATCGTGTTCAAATAGTGATCCGATTGGTTTGAGCCATCGGCGTTCCTTGATGTCCGCAACCACGTATTTGAGGAAGAGCAATCGATGCTGAAGTTCATAATCGGCACTGAACTCACGGGCTACACGATTTTGGCCTGCGCGATAAAGTCCTCCAACAGAGACAAAAGAAGCTGCAGTTTCGGACAGGATTCGAAGGTGTGTGAGAGCTAATTGAGGCAGGCTTTCCAAGAGACTCATGCCAGCAGTCGAGGCAACTCCTCTTTGTTGAATTTCAACGGCTGATATAGAATGTCCAAGTGTACGTGCCAAGGTGTCACCGTGTGAGAAGTCTACCGACGTCTCTTCGCCATGCAAGGTCGCGTGACGCGAAGATAGATTGTTCTTCTTCATAGTGTCTTTTAGCCGTTGGTAGATGTCAATAAGCTCCGACGTTGCTGAGTGCTCTGATGGCGAGTGGCTTGGGCCTCTGGAGCTAGCATCACTGTTCCAAGCCCCAGGTAGCGAGGGAGGGCCGACATTATGTGGTGAAGATGGATCCCAGGCTTCCGTTAGAAGCTCAGCCATTTTAGATGCCAAAGCAGTCGGTAGAACCTTGTTATTGTGTTGTTGAAATAGCTCCACACTATCACTGGAACGCATTTCCCGATTGAGTTTGGAGAATATGCTGCAAGCTCTAGGAGGACTATTAACATATTCGTGAACCCATTTGTCAAATGACGCCACCGGATGGAATGATAAGAGGGTATGTTCTTCCTTGGGTGACCAAATAATGGGCAAGAAAGCGTTGCCCAGAGCTTTACATAGTGGGCAAACAAATTCGTTGCATGACAATGTTTCGGGGTGATGTCTCGCTATTTGATGCTGATGTCTTCTTACTGAAGCTTCATAGTAAACTTCAAAGCATTTGTAATGCATAATATGGCCGCATCCAACAGAGACCGGCCCGGCCTTGGTCGACTCAGAGGGAAATCCTTTACCAATAAATTGTCTCTCCGTCACAATATCAACACCACTAGCCGTAACTTTGTGTACCTCTTCTCGATTCTCTCCGGCAACTCCGCAAGGTCGGAAATCATCAGCCGGGCGATCCAAGTTTGAGGGAGTATTGAGAACTTCGCGAACAAAGTCGGGATCGTCAAACGGAGTCTGACGAAGAACACTGCTTTTGCCCATCAAAGCAAACGTGCCATAAAGTCGGCCGTCTTTTGTTTCTTCTTGACAAAGGATACAAGTCCCGGTGGGGTATTGCCAAAAGGTTTTGTGACTTTCTCCCTCCTCTTCAACGTCAATGTCACTGGCTCCATCCTCACCCCAATCAATATCACCCTGATTGGCAATAAAATTCTTTTGTTGTTGCTGAAACTGAGCCATGACTTTGGCTTGTCGTTCTTTGGCTGCCTGCTTCTTTCTCTCTCGGTCTTCCAATATAGTACTATTGGCAGGCGAGGCAGTTGAAATTCGGTCCACTGAAACACCCAGGCGCGCAAAAGCATTCTCAAAATTTCGCGGACGCTTTTGCTTCATTCTTTTCAAGACCAACGTAATCTTGGTATGGCAAGCCTTAAACTCTTCCTTCTGAGACAACATCTCCAACACCGCAGCAATTGTTCTTGATGCGGGTGCGTTTGGTAAGAAGTTGCTTCGTGCAGCACTTGTGAGAGCGATATAAACAAAAGATTGAAGTGACTCCTCCGACATCTCATCCTCATCAGTGTTGTCTTCATGAATAGCGATCAGAACGAGATGTAAGACAATATGAAGGAAAGCCTCGACTCGAGTTATTGGAACAGTGGGTGTCAAGTCGGAGGATTTGAGAGGGTATAGAAGCGCGTAGTAGATGACTTGTGCGAAAATGCCAGTTCTCGTGAAGGCTGATAGGTCCGAGAAGGCGCCAAATGCGATTGGTCGAAGTTTGGGCTCAAAAACAATGTCGGTCGCTGCTCGCCCAGTCTTCTTTGCCATGTAAGCCTTGTAAGCGTTTTCGGACTCTTCTCTTTGATTCTTGTTGTAATGAGAAATGTATGGGTCAACGTCCTCAAGATACTGCTCCTTCAATTCAAAGGTTCCAACGTCTGATAGTCCTTCTGGGGGCTTGAACGTGGTCATCTCGTCAAGAATGTCTTGACATTCATCCTGGTCTTGAAATTTGTCAGGAAGCTTATTGCAGATCTCCGAAAATGATAATGGCTTGAAGCAGAGGACGTGTGTGATATCTCGTCGCATAGCAAGAATATGGGTGTTTGTCTCTTCTTCGTTGGCGACTAGAGAGGTACGATCACTGATCAACACAGTAAGGAGGTGTATCAAGTCTTCGGCCACATCCAAAATTTGCCCATCGTCTGTTCCTTCCGACTTTTGTTCGTACAAACCTTTCATCCAGTGTTCCAGTCCATAACGATCAATTATCGTGACTAAAACACGGGCGGGTGAACAAACTACCATGGCTGTTTGAAGAAGAAATATGTCTCTGTGGTGAGATACATCGCGCTGGCTTACACCCCGATACGTGCTGTGCTGATGTCGAAGACTCATACCATTGCGGACCCACATGCTAGCCTTCATCTGGGCTAACCATGCACACACGCGGAGGGGATAGTCGAAAGCCGCCATCAAATGGTCTTCTGGGGTATACTTTAGGCTCGGCATCACTCGTTGGCCCATTGCTTTGGGCTTGTCGAGCAGCTCCGCTGTAGTGAAGGACAATAAAGATGTGAGCTGCTCACGAGACATACTCTTCCCGCATTCAATCAACCAAGAAAGAGTATAATGAAGTGCATGATGAAAACTGATGGGCTGAGAGTCAACGATGAATTTGACCACATAATGTTGTAAAACGCTATTGGCCATTTCGGTGGTGTCAAATTCATAGTCGCCAACTTTTTTGAACTTGATTTCATCCTTGATCTCTGCTTGTTCAAAGCGTTTTCTTTCAGTCCCAAGAGAATTTAGTATTACGGACTTTGCGGCCAGTCGGATAGCTTTACAAATGTACGTGTGGTCATCTCCCAAATTCCATTTGAAGGACTCTGAAAATTGTCTGCACAGTCGATTGATTTCTCTGGTAATCAATGACGCCGAGATCCACGCGTCTGTCTCATACTCAACATGATCTCCCACCGCTCGTGTGTTTGGGCAAATTCCTTGGTGGAGTTTCACTAGATCAAGGAACTGAAGCATGTATCTATCTTCTGTACGGAGCTTCTCTTGTACATGTTCCGAGCTGAAAAGATATTTCAGATCCAGAAAGAAATGGTACATTCGTCGATTAGTGACCGAACCCGAATCAAATGCAAGTGTGGCATTTGGCGATATCTCATACGGATGCCCAACTTGTCTTGTGGTAAGGAAAGTGTATAGAATGGCCATCAAATTGGTCAAAAAGTTGCCTCTTTCCACAATCTCAGCAGTAATAGTTGGCGTGGTTAACATCTGCAGGGAAATGTTGATGATTGAGTGATCCGGTTCCCGATCTGCAATAAGATAAAGTTGTGCAAGCGTGGTATAAAGTCCAGCAAATCGTAATCCAAGCACTCTTTTGAACTCGGGTATCGATACCACGGTTGAAATGTAAAGATCCCGAAGGTCGATTCGAACCTTTTTCCACATTCGTAGATCAAACAAGACCATCCAATCCAGTCTCAGGCGTTCCCAAAGATTTTCATGTAGAGGCACCGATTCGCGATCACTATAGGTTTGCGAGGTCTCCAGCCAGTACCGCGCGGGCTTGGATGGAGGCAAATTCGTGGGTTTTGGTCCAGGAGTTTTAGGGACCTCTATATTAGCTTTAGCATACACAGTATGGGAAACAAGAGGGAGTATCTCGGCAGTATCGGAATCAGAGGGGGTCAAATCACGGTCTCGGTTTTGTCTTCGAGGCGCAGGAGGTGGTGGAGGTGGAGGTGGGAAGCCCGCACCAGTTGCTTCCCCAGTCTCCAGAGGAGAATCTTCTGCATCATCCCCAGCCATCATAATATCTCCATCAGGGTCAGTTTCGGTCTGTGTAGCACCTGGATTGAACAGATAACGCTCAACAGCCGTAGCAAAATCGGACTCTTCATCGTCCTCGTCGTCATCGTTATCAGAATCCGAATCATCCGCAGGTCCTACTGATTGAATTTGGAAATTGGGGGTATCATCATCGTCGTCGTCGTCGTCCGAATCATCAGCGGCGGCTGTGACAACAATGGCCGCTCGTCGGAAGACCTCCTGCTGTCTTTGGATCATCTCAATTCTACGGTTGTCTTCCATCTCGTGGTCGTCCAATCCCTTCATGCCCACGTCTTTGTTAAAGCCAGAACTTCCAGTACTCCATTTCTTAAGCATCTCTTCACAGATGACCTGCCGCAAGATATTATGATCAGGTCCAACACTGCACCCGGCAATATCATTCAGCCACCCGATGATAGTTCCACACATCTGTTCTCGGAATGTATCCCTAGCAGAGCGAATTGTAACGGTGACTTTGATCTGTTCGATGACCTTTGAGACACGAAGTAGTTCGTCCACATCGAAACTATATTTGATGATACTTCGACCAATGTCATCCGTCTCGTGAGCTCTCTTCATACCCTCTGCAACTGTGGTTTTGCATGCCCGAGCAACCTGATCCTGTACCTCGTAAACGGTATGCTTCTCGTCATTCCACAGTAAAAGAGCAAACTCGCAAGGTTCCTCAGCAACATCTCCATTATAGAATTGAGATCCAAGTCTAGAAGATCTCTCATCCTCCAATATACCCTCCTTAGATTTCGGGAGACGAAGCTGTTCAGGAGAGCATGAAATGACGTCGCAGATGTAGTCAAAGGTTCTCCCTATAGTCATGCGAATTGACTTGACGAGTTCATGCGGCAGGACGGGTACCTTTCCCTTTCCCTTGCCTCCTGGTACATCTTCATCGTAGGCTGTGTGTATTGAACAATGGATGGGTAGTCTCCAGGCTTCTGGGTCTCCACAGTCACAACATCCACTATTTCCCATCGAGACACTGACATACATAATATGACCGGTGTGGTCTGAAGAATCGTAACATCGACTGCAAAGAACGCAAGTATCGTCGGCACTACATGTTTTGCAGCGGTAGGTTGCCTCTCCTGCCTTGAATATATGTCCACATGCCTTGCCTCTCGCGGCCTCTGTAAATTCGTCGCCATCTGCACCTCCCTGTGCCTTTCTCAAGATCCATTTCTCATTTGGAGAGGGTCTTCCGCCGGGAAAGAGTAGATTGAAGTATTCTTGCTGACCGCCCACCAGGGACCAGAACAAGTTCTGCATGAGCGAGTTTTCTGCGTTGGTGGTGTATCGATTGCCATGAGAGTGGGGTTGTACTTTCAGGAACTCGCAGAGCTGTTGCTCCTGGGTTGACATGGTACCAGTATCCATGATGTTATGTTTTTCTGGGGCACTTTGACATGCCGTATGAGCGTGATGGAGTTGGACAGCGGTGCATCGAGCTGGACTTGATCCAGGCCTTGACGTGGTGTTGTATTGTTGTTGTCAATACTCGTAGATAGTGTTGCCTCTGCGTCGCCTTATGCCTTATCGGGAGAACGAAGCCTCGCCCTCGCTTGGTACAGGTGCAGGTGGTGGTAGCTTTACGTTAGGTGGGATGAGGGGAAATCGAGGAGCAAGCTTTGGAGTTGGAATAGTTGATTGCAAGATAAGTACACTTGGCTCAAAGTATCGAGGTTGCACGCAAGATTATTTGACAGCGATATTTGTGTGGTGAACTCGCTGTTGTATTGTTGTGTTTTGTTGGGGCCACTCTGAGGGCATGAGTTTGTCATTATCCCACCCCACGCCAGCCCATGAAACAACCCTGAAGGAGGAAGGCTGAGAGCTGCTAGGGACGGGATGCCTTCAACCAATGATAGCGAAGCATATTTATATGACCATTCCCGGCATAGAAATATTCAGTTACCAATAGCTTCACTTCAGAATGATGGTTGCAACATTTTCTGGTCAATCGAAGTAGGGAAAATCACATAGCATTCGCATTGCCTGGATGCGGTAGTCACGCATCTTCGTGAACATGCATAGTCTGGTACCACAGTCGTCTTTTATACACTCCAGCTCAACCCGAACGCAGCGCCCATCAAACCCTCTATCAACGGATTCCAGAGCCCTTTACCTCCTCCCGCAATGCATGCATTCTTCTTACGTTCCCCCTACTCGTCATCGTCGGCTGCCTCGACGTATTTCGATCGGATGTCCTTCCATTGTCGCTATTCACAGCACTATCAGTTTGATCCCATTATTCGAGATCCAGGAATTAACGTACGCCCTTGTTGAATTTGTCCCAGATTGAGTCCATTGTGTTATCGAATCCCCTACATACGTATTAGCGTCTTTCGCCTTCGCCATTCTTGCAGTCCCAAATTCAGTCCCGGGTATGTCCAACATACATCTCAAATGCGAACGCTCCGCCAAAGACCACGCCGAGGAAGACAAAGTTCCTTCGGAAAAGAGTGCTGCATGGAGAAAACAATTAGCACTCTGGCTGTAACATCGGTGGTGGCATCGTGGTAGTCGGTCGCGGGAAGAGGGCGTGTGGGGGTGACTTGCTTGTAAATCGTTGATGCGACGGCCTGCCATTGCACGAGTTAGCAAAGTTTGTACTATATGTAATTAGCGGGAGGGCATCTGGCTGACCATTGTGAAGGATGTGACTACGTCGAAAAGTGACTTGAGGCGAAGGTGGATTGTTCTTGATTCTGCTTCTGCTCGTTGGAGGTTTTAGCTCCAACTTCCGCTCATCTGGGCGGTCTTTGAAGATTGTGATTAGTCAGCCAAGTCTTGGCGCTCGGAGAGCTTTCTCAGCCTCGCGGGTCCAAGAACTTTCGTCGACACCCCACCACGACAGTCGGGTTGCGACGACGACTCGTACAATCTTGAACCTCAAACATCCGTCAAGCTCGGGGGAGCCCCTGTCACAAACTTGGGCCATCTGATATCTGTTTAACAACATCGGCGAAAACTCTCTTTGGGAACAGCTTGGCTGTCCTGCCCACAAGCTTTAGTCAACATGCCATCAGTCCCTACACCATCAAAAGCTGGAATTGTCGAGACCACAACCGGAGAACGTCACATTCCTTCTTCCGTTCGTCCCGATGGCTCGAAACGCAGAGAAATCAAGATCAGACCAGGTTACAAACCCCCAGAGGATGTCGAGGTTTACAAGAACCGTACAGCAGATTCATGGAAGAATCGTGGGAGTGGAGGTATACCCGGCGCAGACGGATTGAAGGACGACAAAGACACGGCAGCTTCGGCTGCAAGTAACAAAAATGCCAAGAGAAGAGAAGCCAGGAAGAAGGCAAAGGCAACAGAAGAAACGGGCGCTGGGAAAGTGAAGGATGGTCCTGGTGGAGCTGGAAAGGAGAACGAAGAGGCTATTGACCCCGAGGCGGAACGTGAAAAGAAAGCTAGAAATCTCAAGAAGAAACTGAAACAGGCAAAGGAATTGAAAGAGAAGAAAGAGGGCGGTGGTGCGTTGTTGCCGGAACAATTCGCCAAGGTTATCAAGATCAATGAACTGATTCGCGAACTTGATGGTTTGGGATTCGATGCCGAGGGAGAACCAAAGCCGAAGGAGGAAGACACGACGACTTGACATCACAAGCAATCTTGGAGGAATCAATTGCTATGACTTCATGAAAGGGGCGTTCTGGTAGCATATTGGAATTGGTCTGGGGTATCATCGACCATATCGGCGTCACGGGGTACCATAAGCGATTACATAGACGAAAGAAACTGGTCAAGCAACCGCTATCTTCGAAATGAGTGTTATTTTTTGTTACCAAGTCAATTCATGATCTATTAAATACGAGATATTACTTTGGCCAGCGACCCACGCGGCTGACAGCACATGCATCCCCAGCTACGTAACTGTGGGAAATTCCATGAAACATCTAGAATATTTGTTTGCAGAACTCGGAAAATAAAACGATTCAGAGTGAATCGTTGGCATCAGCCTCTGCCGAAATATTGACCTTCATCTCTCCCACTCTTGACTCCACTTGCCTGACTCAAATGGTCCACCAGCCCTTCAACCAATCAAAGCATTGCTACTTTTTGTACTGCTTTACTGCTCCAGAGCGACATCTTTCCTTCCCAAAACATCGCAATCATGGCAACATTAGACCCAATTCCAGTCTGGCTTGATTGCGATCCAGGTATGTCCTCTCTGGAGCTCATAAATGCTCTACAACTAACTTATTTGTACAGGTCACGATGTAAGCCTATCATTGAGATATTGATGCTTCCCATTGCTAGTCACATCTCAATATTCCTTTGTTCCTCAACTCAACACATTTTTCTTTGCCTTTCAAGAGCAGATTATGCATTCTTGCCTATATATTCGGTTCGACTTTGTTATCAGGTCACTAACACCATCTCTAGGATGCATTCGCAATTCTCCTTTGCGCTCATCACCCCTCGATAAACTTTCTGGGCATCACAACCGTACACGGAAACTCCTCTCTATCCCACACCACCAAAAATGCTCTCTCGCTCGTCACCGCTATCGGCCGTCCAGATATCCCCATCTACGCCGGCGCAGCAAAATCACTCACCCGCCCGGCCGTCCATGCTCCCGACATCCACGGAAAGTCAGGACTTGACGGCACCTCACTGCTTCCCGTCCCAACTATCACGCCTATCGAAGATGATGCAATTAAAGCCATGGCTAAAGCACTCCTTGCCACTCCCCCTCAATCAGCCTGGTTAATCGCTACTGGGGCGTGTACGAACGTCGCGCAATTATTCTCAGCTCATCCTGATGTAGCACCTCATCTCAAGGGCTTAAGTATCATGGGCGGCGCAATCGGCGATGGTTTCACCTCCGCACCCATGGGTCGAGTCACAGGTGCCGCCAAAGACAGAATTGGAAATTGGTCTGAGTGGGCTGAATTCAACATCCTCATCGATCCTGAAGCTGCTGATCAAATATTCACCAATCCAGCCATCAACAAGAAAACCATCCTCATCCCATTAGACGTCACACATCTCGTCCTCGCGACCAAAGATGTCCTCGAGCTGCTATCCTGGGGCAAAGAAGGCAAGAGCGAACAAACCGATGAAAAAGTCAAAGCCAAGACAACGTTACGAACCATGCTCGTCGAGCTCCTTACCTTCTTCGCAAATCGGTACGCTGAGCATTTCAGACTCACGGCCGGCCCACCACTTCATGATCCCCTGGCTGTAGCAGCTATCTTCGACGGGATCCCCGGTCTCGAAATCCCTTTTCATGATTTCGTTGATAGGGGAACGGGGTTGGAAGAGGGATTGGGCAGTGGAGTTGGGGGAAAGAAGAGGAGACGAGAGAGGTACTCTGTACATGTTGTTACGGAGGGGAGTCATGAGGATGCGCAGAATGGGGCGGAGACTGGACGGACGATCGTTAAGTTACTGGATGAGGGTGAAGAAGGTGTGAAGATTCCTAGGGGTTTGGACGTTGGGAAGTTTTGGGCGGTGCTGGAGGATTGTTTGGAGAGGGCTGATGAGGTTGTTGGGGAGAAGGGCAGGGATTGAAATTTGGACTCAGGTCTACGATAACATTAGAAGTTTGCTAGAAAGATGTCTTGGAAGATTCAAGACGCTTTAGAGAATACCTTTAGAGAATACCTTTGGTCTTCTTTGGTCATTCAATTCAATTCCTAGATCCGCTCGCACCGACAGAAAAGAATCTAATAAATACTAACCGAGTACACCTATTCAAAATCCTTCTTACTAGCATACCATCGAAATATACTAGTGAGCAGATATTAGCTAGCTCGCTACGCTCCCTTGGGGCTAGCGTACAACGAACAACATCTATAAGTACGTAGGGACTTACAGTAGCTAGCTATACTTGCTTCCTTATGCAATACAGAGGACCTAGTCACTACACAATACGTAACATAGGTCTATTTCATCACCGTCTATTGATATCTTGTATATCGACTTAGAGTCAGGTTAACACATATCCAGTTTCATGGCTCAATTTCACCAATTTACTAGCTCTGACCCAAAGCTGCCTAGCAAATATTTGACACCAAGAAATATATCGGTTTACTATACAAAGTACAATTTATACAGTATTCGCACTAACAATCTAAAAGCAAACTACACCATACCATACCCGCCACAAGAATCCCCCCAACTCTCGCCAACTCCGTGCATCCTCGTTTGATCCATCCAAACACTCATCAACCAGTGCCACTTCCTCACCATCCCAATCCCACCCTTCCCTTCCACTTGCGTCTTAACGAGATACTCTAACCCACCCAACCACTTGACTCGGAAGCCCTCCCTCCATTCCTGCATTCTGTTTAAGCTACACCTTAACACCCGCCCGCATCCATTTACCTATCCCGAACTCTCCTGCCTGTAAACACCCGAGCTTAATACATCGACGTATTATTATTATTAGATTCTAATCTACGTAGTACATACATTCTCGGCAAGTCTTAATTTCCAAAGATTCCTTTGTTTATTTGAAAGAGAGAAACACGAATCCCATGGATTCCCTCATTTGGATATTTAGTTACTATATAACAAAGAACTCAACGACCTCTTAATAAGACGCCTACCAAACACCGCCAGGATTCGGGATACCTCTTAAATATCAGACGAATTAAATACCTCGCCCAAATTTCGCTACACTATGAGTGTGCGTGAAGATTGTGGGGTTTATGTACAAGGGCCCTGGGCCAGGCCCCACACACACCTTCCAAGATTGTTGACGGTAAGGTAAGGTACCTGGCAATGTATATACCCCTTAATAGCCGAACCGCTCCCAAGTTTGGACTCGCCAATCGGGAGGAATTTGTGTTTTAGATCAAACGGATGGGTAGGACGGGTTCCTTTGGGTAAGTGACGGAGTGGCGTAGGATTGTGGTTACCGGAGGCACGATTCATTAGGAAGAGTTTTTGTTTGATTGTTATTGGCGG
>CAJVRM010000444.1:0-15232 GCA_911693285.1 Hymenoscyphus albidus | reverse complement strand
TCAGAGAACGAAGGTTCTTCTAGTCGCCTGAGTCGCCGGTCGACTGAAGCGATCAGGGTGAGCGACTAGAGCGATCAATCAGGGAACGAAGGTTCTATATAAGACTGGCACGTCTGCCATTAGATAGGAGCTTCGTGCTCAACTTAGTTATCAATCTTATCATATTAGTTTGACATCTTTGATACAAGTAACGAGTTCACTTCCAAGTGAACAACCCGATAGTCTTCTTCTTATCATAGCATACCAACCAGCGAACACCCAGCCAAGTTTAGTTAGCCAGTTTGAGTATTCGTTACAAAATGGAGATAAGGGAAAACTATTCTTATAAATAATTAGTAAGTAGGTATATTTACTACCTAATACTAATATCTACTACCTATCCCTTAAATATCTACTACCTACCCTATCTATATATCTACCTCTCTTATATTTATATAACAAGTATAGGAAAACCTCTTTTTAGGCTAAAACTATACCTAGAGAGCCCTCCTTACCTAGTAAATATCTATTGCGACTTATATATACTATCCCGATACTAGTTTATGAAGTACGTTAGTAGTTAAGGGTCGAGCTATAAATTATAGAGGAGCGAAAGTCGAGCGTTTATTCTAGTACTACTACTATTCCCGTACCTATATATATAGTATATATCGCCCTAGTTAGAGTATAGGAATCGTCGGAAGACTAAAAGGAGGATAAAAGAGCTTATAAAAGTATAGCTAATAATATAGTAGATACTATAGTAGTAGTGTTAAAGGTATATAGTAGTAGTAGGGTAGAATATATATCCTACTATACAGGTATCTTACTAAGCCTTCATCCTTATTTACTATAAATCCTACTATTATTCGCAAGGAGAGAAGGAGAGAACTCCCGCGGTGGAACTAACTAAATATCTACAGAATACCCCTATTCACCTGAGTGGGGATTATCACGTGCAAAAACACTCACTGTAAAACTCGAAATTGAACCATCACCCTAGTCCGAAAGAGTGACTATTTGTCTACTAACACAAACACCCTTTTCGGTCTGAAATATATATGGTCAAGTACTTCATTCACCTTATAGGTTCGGTAGTATAGAAGCCACGGTTCTAGTCTAACTTGCCTGCAAATGCTCGCAAGATTTACCGCTTGTAACTCACTTAAGAACGTTCACAAGAAGATTAATCCACAGTATAGCTTAGTGTGTCCCCTATTATACTTGTTTGAATGCTACAGAGAGAACGTTTGAACCCCTTACTAACAGTATATATTACTAATAGGGTTCCTAACTGTCTGAAGACGAGGACACAATGCAAGGATGGAATAAGCGATAAGGAGGGAAGCTAGCTAAGGGGCGAGCAGGGCTCTAATATAAGAGCTGTCTGTCGGCATGAAAGCGTTCATAACAGGACTAGCGCCTTCAATTTAGTATGCTAGTGTTAGACAGTAGAGCCCAGAGCTCGTTTCGTAACAGTTTCCGCCATAAAATGGAAAGACGATGCCCCAACGTCACTAATCCCTCTGTGGTCGAGACTCTTGATAAGTTCTCATCCGAGAATCCAAATCCAAATAAGTGTACTGTCAAATGAAAATCCTTTTCCGAGAGGCCCTTGATGAGCACAATCGGCGTCTGTTCATCAAGATCCATACTGAATCCATAGCAATGTGATCTGTCCACCCCCAAATGAGTGAAATATCGCAAGCGAGCGAAGGTGGGGTGTGTGTGTCCTCGTTCCTGGAAGTCCTTCAAGGTCCTAATCATGTTTGCCACTCTTTCCTTCTTCTTTCGTTACTTCCGTCCCTTGTCCTTCCTTTTGTGTCCTCCGGGGTCAAATGGATAAAACCGAAGCCTCTTCTGTCGAAATATCGCACCTGACAAATGCGAGGCGACTTTGTTGTTTTATGAGGTATCTCCTGGCTCGATCCGTAGCACAAGGGTGGATTTTGTCGGTTTTTGGAAAGGAAAGTGCGATTCTGAATACTCTGGCGAAGTCGACATCCAAGTGGAGATAGCTCAACGTTTAGGGAGCTGGGGAGCGACTTGAAAGCGAGAGTATTTGAAATATTGAGGGTTCCTGATGCCTTTAACTCCAGGGCTAGGCTACTCGCCCAGATTTCGTCCGAAGACGAGGGCACAATGTGGAATAGATAAGCTGGAATACATTACCGTATCACATGAATAAGGGCAACGTAGCAAGAAGGTCATAATGCCTGAGGACCAGGATGGTACCTAAGACGAGGGGTTGAACAAAGATAACGACAGATCTAAGATTGGTGATATATGTCACAGATATTTGCTTGAGGAAGAGATTCATAAGGCCTTGATACAACGCGGCTCTATAACCAGATCGGACATTGTCACCGAGTCGCGACACAAAAAGAGAGTACTCGGGGCAAGTGACTTGCAAGTTTGCAAGGGGAGACTCACCTAACCAGCGACTGTCAATTGTGTGTGGAGTCCAAAGACTTGAATTCTGGTACTTAAATCACGCTAGTCCAAATGTAGTTGCTCACACTAGCGTAGTCATATGACCAGGCATAGGAGCAGTCCCTACGCGTCGTTGCAAAGCAACAGCACTAGTCCTGAAAGAGCACAACCCCCAAAAGAGTCAAAATAATAGCAAAAAAACTACAAAAACTTAATCACCAGCCGCACAAGAACTGTACGGGGATCTTAAGGAAACTCAGACACCATTTCTGGTCGGTTTAATACTTCGCTCCGATAGGCCGCGGCTTGCGGAATTTTAACGTCTTCCTCCTGACTGTTGTGCCCATGCGCCAGTGCAACCCGCAATTACACTAGGTCGAATAGCGAGAGATGGATGTGTTATTTGAAGTTATAAAGGTAAAACCTCGGAAGAAGCTGTCAGTACCCACAGTGGGTCTGCGACCAGTTCAAATGTCTAGAATGCACCACCTGCATCACTGATCCTAGGTAACACCTACTCAATCGCCATCAATGTGGTTGATTGTATCTATTTGGAATATGGAGGTTGATATGTTCGGAATTCCTGTATTGCCAAGTCCAGAGTGTGCATGCAAGCATACTACGAGCGTCTTTTGGAAGGTTCCCACACCAACATCAATTCACTCTGGTGGAGTTTCGCATCCGCATAGAGCTATGGTGGAATCGACTCTACATTCTTTTTCTTCTCAGTATGGGCTCATATTTGCTAGTTGTTGGAACTCCTCAAATTGGGACAAACCATCAGCAGTGAGATACGTGTCCCTAGAACGCGATGGGATTCCTAGTATTTTCCCTTGTTTGTGGACCCTTCCTTGCTTGAGGATCACTTTGGCGACATCGTTCCTGCTTCACTTACTCAGCACGAAGCATTTCGAAACCGGATGTCTTTGCAAGTATTTATTCATTTTCGTATATCAACTGAAAAGTTGCGGGGTGGACCTGCGGCTTCATGTAAGAAGCCATAGAAGTCTAAATATGCGTTGTGAGACGCAAAGGCTGTGATGAATACCCCCATGACTGTGAAGGCAAGATTCTTGAGACATACCTTTTCAGTGATAGGAGTTGGTGATAGAAGTGGTGATCGGGTATTTTTCGCTTTCAGCGGTAAGGATTTAGTGGGTCCCCTTGCCACAAGCGAAACTTATATTGATATCATTCTTGTATTACTTCTTTCGTTACTTTTTTTGAACCTTTTGCGCATCAGCACTTTTTAAAGGAAAACTACGAACGGTAAAACTGTATTGGATTGCGATAATCCTGTACTTATGTGATGGCAAAGCTATGTGACGTTCATCGGGCCTCGCTTCGTGGCTTGGCAACCTAAATGCACCAGCATGCCCCGACACACGTACCAGCGGATGGTGGATCACTTGTAAGAAAAAGAAAGAAAGGTAGTATATAACTTCTGAAGACTTACATAAACTTGATCATCTCTTATTTATATATAAGATTTCGTTTAGCCTAAGACAGCGAGGGTCAAATCTTCTTGTATCTCTATTACTCTATGTAAAAAGAGACGCATTCAAATCAGGGATTCGCTAAACACGAAAGAACAGCTTGGCGGGACAAGAAAAATGGAGGATATATTGTCAATGATGTACTTGAAGCAGAGCTCACATTTGGATTGGTGTGTTGAGGCTCTGAGGCAACGGCCATGGCTGGATGCAGGTCACGATTTGAAGACTGAAAGTGTTTGCTAAGAGACTTGGGCATTACTCTGGACATACCGGGCTTAGATTCTATTAATTTGCAGGCCTCATAGAAGTAAAATTGTTATAAAAATAGTTTGTAATAATTGTCATTTTTTATGTCGTATTGATATTGGTGTACCAAGACGGTTGGAATAACTAGCACTGGGAGTTTAGTATAATAAATTCCAATGATGTGTACGGAGAACCACCACTACACAATGTATGTGGTTTTTCTCAAAATTGAGCCATTTATTCTATTTGGGGTGAAGTTCGCATTCGATGGAATCTTCGCGCCTTTCCGCTCCAGCCGTCTCATTGCGCGAATTCTCCAATTATGCTTTATATTACCAACAAAATCCCACATCTATTGGAACTTCCCTGTATACCGAACCTGGAAGGGCTTACCAATGCAGTTTCGTTACCCGAGTACTTTCCAACAACCGACCACTACCACAAAAACCATGCGACATCAGATTCGGGAAATAGATTAAATGGTCACACCAATGCCACCTTGAAGTTTTGGGGCTGAAATTTAACCAAGCCGGACCAATGACACCATAAATTCTCTTACCAACCTAGCAAGGTATCGAAGAACCAGGTTTTCGATCCTTCAGAATGATCCCTGACTCCCTCGTGGGTAGCACGGCTTATGAGCATACTAAGCATGTATGCATGTAAGCATGGCTGTACCCCTGTCAAGATGTCAGATTTGGGAGGTTATATATTTCGATTTTCCCCACCATCGCCATGTGCTGGCAATGTAAGCACTGTGATTTTGCCACGTTTTATCGCGCAATCTTTCATCGGAGTTAGTTGTTACCTTGAGACGTCAGGATGCTGGGTGAGGGTGATCGATATGCTATCACCATTGCGATGGGGATTTTGATGGCTGTCCTCGCTACAACGGCTGTACTGGCGCGTTTTGAGGCGAGGCGTACAACACATTTGGGTTATAGGACTGATGATTATACTATTGTTGCTGCGCTGGTGTGTTGCTACGTTGGAGTTGAAATAAAGAGTAGTTTGGCTAAGAGGATGATAGGTTTGTTTGATTGGCATGTCGATTTGTAATTTGATCGGTAGGTTGCAGGACGTTAACATATAAAGAAACTTGCCTAACTTTATGTCTTAGGTGCCTTTGCGGGTAGAATGGGAACTCACGAGTCTATAAGACCCACAGCAAGTCCCGAAACTGAAGCAGAGTGGGCACTTCTTCGATCCAAGGTAGATTACCGTCGCAGGAATTCCATTTTTGAAGGCAATAACTTACTATAACTTGAGTAGCTCATATGGGCACTACAAATCTTAAACATCCTCGGTCCAGGTTTGACACGAACGAGCATTCTTTTCTTCTACCGCCGTATCTTCGTAGGCCGACCTTTCAAAACGGTAACATGTTTCTTCATTGTACTCAATATGATGTGGACAATAGCGTTCTTCTTCGGCAATCTACGTGAGTTGCCTGTGACAATAACCTACAGTTATCTGGAACTGACACACCTAGTGGGTTGCTATCCAACAATCGGAAACTGGCAACCAGGGGTAAGCTCGAAGGGAATCTGCATCAACTTCGACGCCTTCTACAAATCCATGGTAGTAACCGATGTAGTCCTCGACGGTCTCGTCTTACTTCTCCCATGGTACCCAATATGGCACCTGAACATGCCAACCCGTCAAAAAATCACCGTTTCCGCCATCTTTCTACTCGGTACCTTTGTCTGCATCTCTGGCATCTTCCGAATCATTGCGATGTTTGATGCCCTAGGCGATGTGAAAGATAGGACCTACCAACGTGCCCCCGCTTTCTACTGGGCGACCATCGAAACTGGCACGGGTATCGTGAGTGCGTGTCTTCCGACTCTCAAACCTCTGTTTGGGAAATTAGGATCGGCTACTATCGTTCAGAGAATTCTGAGGGGTTGTTCGTCAGGGTTCAAGCTTTCGGGGGGGTATGGTGATAGTGAGACGCGGTTGCCTACTTCTGAGTCTGAGGCTGAGGCGGAGAGGTGGGAGAAAGGTCGTGTCTATGATGGGCTGAAGTTGATTAGTACTCATCGGACGAAGGTTGAGGCGCTGGGGAGTCAGGGAATACGGAATGATGTTGGGGGAATACGAGTTGAGTCGAGGGTCTCGCAGGGCTCGAGTAATCATAGCTCTATGGTTTAGTTCACAAATTACAACCGGAGATTCATTTACGGCTCCCGAGGCGCGGTTGTCTCCAAACTATCGTTTTTCTAGAAACGTCTCCGATGTTGTGTTCGAAATCCACAGCTTTCGAGAAACATCGTGCTGTTTTCAACGCCCTAAGAAATCGTTGTTGCGTTATTGTTTGATGTCTTTCGATTTCAGATTGTTGCCTTACAAAAACCAGGACTACTTACCATTTTCAACTTAATTGTTCCCTCATAGAACCTCTCCCATCTCTGTATATCTAGATTCTCGAAGCCACTCCGTCCCAAGACCCATCATCGACTCCAACTTCCAAACTGAGAACTCCCGGAATTCCGGTTAGCACAATCCCTAGTCCCATCCCTTATCGCTAAGCAAATCCCTCGTCGTCAGCTTACCCTCTCCCGAACAAATCACTAAACGATTCAAGTTTATTACGCCACCAGACGCCTTCAGATCTATAAGTACCTGAGTATAAGATAATCGAAATCCTTCATATGTTATAGCGTTGTGTTCCCAAAGGGTTTTGGTTTTCGGTGGCCATCTCGCTTATTACCGGGAGCGAATCAACTGCGCTCGAATAATTCCAGAATTAGACACAATAGTTCTTTGTAAATTTCTGTTCTAACATTTCATGTAAAGAGAATGGTAGTCGGTTTCACTCCGTGTAATTTATCTCTTAAAGATTGTACAAGATATCCAAGATTAATTTAAAATTAGAATAGAGCCTCCCGGTCGACAAGAAAAGTGTTATATACATTCTTTCTTCCAACTAAGTTGCTTTCAAACATTGAAATGATTTAAATAAGGAGATTAATGAGGTATTTTGATGCGCTACGCTAGTGGGAAAGAATCTGCTACTTTTCTGGTCCCCTGGTCCCAGGTCGGAAGGGGTGGCAATCTCATGGAAACTTCCGTCTTTCTCTGGCAGATACATTCCTCCCATCACACCTCCTTAGTCCTCTCCAAAGCACTTTTAACAGCCCCCAAAACTCTCTCCACCAAAACTTCCAAATGACTCAACATAGCGCTATGTCCCACACTCTCCTCCACAACATCAGCGCCAGCCATCTTAGCGAACCCGTCCTGGTACTCCTTTGGAACAGCCTGATCATTCGTCCCAACAAGATACGTAGAAGGGATGTATTTCCATGCCGCTCTCGTAAGTTTCGTTTTTTGCACAGCGTAAGATTGAGGAATCAGTTTTGAAGTCCATCTCTCGGCTTCAGATGGGGGTAGATCGCCGTAGAGGACTTTCTCGGGGTTGAGTATGGTGAATGTTCCATTTGGCTGGATTTATGTCAATGGTTGGAAGAAGAGGGGATTGAAGAGAGGAAATTACCGAGACGATGTTATTTGATGATTCTCCGAATGTTCCTAAGACCGAGTTTCCTTCTTCCATGATGAATGCGGTGAAGTAGAATAAATGTATTACACCACCTTCCAGTCCTTTACTTTTCCGGTGTGTATAGGAAAGCTCAGGTGGTACTGCTTCACTTCCGACGAGTCCGCCGTACGAGTGCATTACCAATACCACCGTTTTGCTCTCGTACTCGACGAGTCGCGTGACTGCTGAGCGGACGGCGAGCGCATCGTCGATGAGGTCCTTGGATGCAAAGTCGGGATGGGAGATATCTGTGCAGCTGGGTAGTTTGGGGTGGATTGTTGGGTAGCCATTTTCTGTGAGTTTGTTGAAGAGGTCTGCGTAGACAAGGGGTGTTTGGAAGGAACCTTGGACGATTACAATGGTGGGGTTCTCGGGAGATGTTGACATCGTGAATGAGAAATGTCAATGGAATCAACACGTTGAAAAGAAGTAATTAGTAGCACGGAATCAATTTTTCCAGAAATATCTGGCCATGAATAACACGAAGTGTGGAAGAGGTACAGAAGGAAGATGTTGGCTTATGTTGGTTGGGTGTGGGGGTGAGATCTTCAACACCCCATACGCCAATCATTATTCCATCACAATCTATTCACTTTGATGGAAGGCTATGAATGTTTGAATCAATCAGAATATTATGATTTGATTTTCATGGCTAACGCGGCTCACTCACAGTTTTTGCTGTACTCGTAAGTCCTGTACATTACTCTAGGAAGACCATATTTTTGCAACTGATTGGTGGATAAACTCCCTGTGAGCATCAGTACTTCAATATACGCGTGCCTGAAATACCAAATATTTTAAATTCTCTTCGTTTTGATCTAGCAGGTGATCTTCTGTAGTCGCAGGAACCTATCCGGAATTTGAAAAGAATACAGCAACGAATCTCGCTAAGAGTCTTCTACCGAACTACACACACTCTTTCGTGATATACAATCCATTTATACCGGGTGTCCATATTGAAAACCAGAACATCGAGGAAACAACAGTCTTGAAATAAAAAACATAATACGGTATCCAAATATTCCGATGTTCGGCAACTCTCTCAGGTCAGAGAAATATGCCCAATAGTAGTATGGTGTTGTTATCGCTTACTAATTGGTAATTCGTCTCAATTGCAGGAAGAACGGTAAATACCACTTTGGAAGGCTACCTCTCAACAGCCTCTTGATTTCAAAATAGCGTTTCTAAACCAGTACGGAGTCGGTAGCTATTCACTTCGCACATGGTTTTACTTGTCCTGCGTCACATTCTGCAGTATCAGCTTGGCAACTTGGCCCTCTAGTGTTTCACAGCTTCCAGCGAAGAAGATAAAAAGAAATCGCAAAGAACAATTACCTGAAGAACTCATTCGTAAAGAAGTACTTTGGCGTCTCTCAAGAGCGCATATATTTTTATTTCCCTCAAAAAGTTGCAGATCCATCGGATTGCAAAAGTGCAAGGGTGCAATATACTACGCCACATCTGTGGCTGAACCTGTGACACCATCGCTCGGGAGGGACAGCTTGTCTCGACGACACATAGCCTTGTGCTGACAGCAACATCTCTCTCAAACACCATCAACACTAGCACCGCAGAGGAGGCCCTCGCATTCATCCGATATCTCACAACTGTCACGACACCTGTGATAGCTTCAGACAGCTTCACGAATAACAGTAAGCGCAAGCGCATACGACTGCCATGATCCGGGGCTTTGAATAGCATCCCGACCATCCATCGACGCGTAATGTAACCTGGCTACACCAGTACAACCCAAAATCAAGAGTCAATTTAAAACACAGGGGATACTTTGATACAGGAATATCTGCAACCCTTTCAACCTTTCTTTTTAACCCGTTTTCTCTCTCAGGACCAAAGAGAATCTCCGAATCCGTCGCGATGGGAATGAATGTGAATACACCTTCCATCTGTCAATTCACGCAACATAGCTAATTCTAAGCAGGTGTTCCGAGTCCTGGCCGATGTGGCTCATACCCTCTCGAAATGCATTCTTATATACGCTATTCATCGAAACCGAAGCTCTGAGGGTGTCTCACTCATTACCCAAACCCTCTACGCCCTTGTTTTCATAACGCGTTACCTCGACATCTTCGAACCCTACGCGTGGGGTATGGTTTGGAACTTTTGTCTCAAGATATTTTACATCTTTACGTCGTTGTATATCCTATTCATAATGCTTCGGGTCTTTGCCCGAACTCGAGAAAGAGAGAAGGCATGGAAGTTTGGGTTTGCTTGTCTGGTGGGAAGTGCTGTCATGGCACCATTCGTCATGATGATCTTTGAGAAATCGGAGATGTGGCATTTCAAGGAGGTTCGTATTACCTTGGCATGTTGGGCCTAAACACGGACATCAAGAATACAGCTGCTAATTTTGGGTTCTACAATAGATGCTGTGGGTCTTTTCCATCATCCTTGAATCGGTATGCGTTCTTCCGCAACTATTACTCCTCCGCCAGACTTCAGTACCGACTGTTATCGATTCCTTCTACCTGATCACTTTGGGCTCATATCGTGGTCTGTACATCCTGAATTGGATATGGCGGGAAATTTCTCCCCATGGCCGAGGTCCGGAACCAATTCCAATCATCTTCGGTGTTATACAAACCGCGTTCTATGTTGATTTCTTCTGGGTCTACTACTCCAGACAAAGAGTCAAGCTGAGACACGGTGGTATCGTGGATGCCGATGATGTGAAGAATGGTTGGATCCTCAACAAGGTCTTTGGAAATCGCAGAATTGTAGGAAACATCGATGATGAGGAGAGTGCTCCAGCATTAGGCGGCGATGGCCCAGCCCCACCTCGCGCAGGCTCGAATTGGGGTTCTAGGGGAATTAGCGTGTCCGCTGATGACGGCGTGTTGGAGAACGAAAGCGATAGGGTGTTCCAGGAACAGGAAGATGGTGTCGTGGATACTACAGATGCGAAAATGAAGGATCCTGATGAGCTGGCTAGGGTCTTGGACGAAGACGATGACAGCGACGATGGCATATTGCCAGGTAGTAGCAGCGGAGGCTCTGAGCCGGTTGGCAACGGATCCGAATGGCGAGATGGAAGCAAGTAAACACGGTCGACGAAGGGGAGACCCTGTATCTTTGACATCCAATACCCCTTTATAAACATGCCCGCACTTTGACTTTTATCAGTTTTACTTTGGACTTGTTAGGCCTGTTTTTTCGTTAAATCGATAGCGAGTTTTGATTTTCATTCCTTTTCGCAAATCCTGTTTGGAACTCATATGGGTAGAACCCTGATCCATGACTAAGCCCGTGCTATAAACACCGCCCTTGCCATTGAAATTGCTCAATTTCGTACCTCTTATCTTCGTGCAAGTCCTGGTGGGCGCAATACATAAAAGTTGACAGAAATCTTTTCGTTCATTTCAAGTCTTCTACTTCTATCCGCCTTCGTTCATTTTGTTGAGATCCAGTGCTTTTCCCCTTGATACACGTATGGGAGGATGTCGGTCGAGCTTTACTACTGTACCGAAAAAATATGGGAAGTGATATGGAAAGGTGTAGGCTATCACAAATGAAGAATATACGATAGAGTTCACGCTAATGTCTTCTACCCGCAAAAAGGAGTGCGATACTGAAACCAAAACGTCCATGAAGTAACTGAAGTAGATTAAACTAGGCAAAGATGGTTGACTCCGGTTTGCCATACAGCCTTGCAGTTCTAAAGGGGTAGATAAAGTTTGCTGATTGCGGATTCTATATCGTGGTTGGTGACAGGAATACAGAAGAGTCTGTTCTCGTAATCTCCGACTCCAGCCTGAAATAATCCAAAGGTATCCAATTCGAGAGAGTTGTCCAGTAACTCGAGAGTGTCTTTTAGGAGATAGACAGGGATTTTATCACCATCTTTATGTCTAGCATAAAGATCTCTACATAGTTTAGGGATCGGAGACGCCTTTCAGTCTTGTTAGAAAGTGCAGAAGTATAACTGACAAGAAGAGAGCAACATGTGTATGTGAACACTTGCGGATCACTCACCAAGAAAACCTCAAAATTAATGATAGCTGACCGTCAAAATGTTCGATCAACTGGAGTTTGCGTACTGTCCGCTGTTGCATTCATTCCAAGCCTCTGCCAATATATCCTCAACTTCTTCAGCAATTCACTTCTATGTTTCGCTAGGAAGGGATGAGTATTATCATCAATGGCCTCGCTTCGCCAAATTCCAACCATGTGAATGAGGCATTCTCGAGCTAGCTTTTTATGTTCCAGCTTGGAGGCTAGATACAAGACATAAGAAGCGTCATCTCTCATGTATTGTAGAAGTTCATAAAAAAGCCGACCATTCTCGTCCTCTGATAGAGCCATCATTATTGCGCCACGAGCCACTGGAAGCGCGCGGTAATAGTCTGCCCACTCTATAATACGCGCCAAATGGTTGGCGGACTCGAATGCAACTCTCTTTCCATAGAAGATGTCCAAGAGAGTTTTGAAACGTCGAATCTCAGCTGAAGTATCGCTTATCTCGGAGTGATGAGTTGTTTTCTATATATTCTCAATAAGTAATGGCGGTTATGGGGAGCAGGATTAGCTTAACCAACCTTCTCAGGATCCGGGTGATCCCAGACTAATGACCATTGCTCGTCTTCGTCTACGATACTGATCCACTTGTAGTGGAACTGGCAGTCTCTATCAATCAGTCCTGATTTATCGGGAGAATCAAGGAACGTTTTGAAGAAATCAGACTTGTGTTTTAGGATAGCTGAATGAACATGAAATGCCTGTTCGAATACTTGAAGATGGACGTCTGGCTCTGTAGGTTCAGGTATAGCGTTCAAAACGAAACGGGTTGGCCATGCCATAACGATCGGTGGCAAGTCGTTCTTTTCTGTCTTGGGGACTTGTTTTTCTTCATCGCCCTCGAGCGTTTCCTTTATGTCCTTCGATTCGACCGATTCCCCAGGTTTCGTTGCAACGTTCTTTCTTTTTCCAGAGAACTCCTTCCAGGTCGCTTTCAAGTGCCCTTTCATTTCTTTGATCGGTTCCATCCTGCCAACCCACTTTAAACTTCTCGAAACCCCGCCTACCTTGTCATGATATGCCTTTGTGGTCTCCATGGGCTGCTTGTTTGCACTTTCATTATTTAAGCCTGATTCCAAGGCTTCTTGTGGAAGGGTATCGATCGAAACTTTGTCAGGGAATCTGACTTGAGTCGTTTGGCGTTCTATTCTAGCGATAAGCCGTTGCAAACTGGGGTCGTTGATGGATATTGCGATGGGCTGGGGCATGCTTGCGTCGTATTTGAGAATCTTCCCCATTTTGAATTTGATGGCTGCAAAGTGAGATATGATGAGATGGGACAGTTGAAGTACTTTTTGCGGCTGTCTAAGAGGTGCCTGTAATCTGCGTTTTGTGGAGGTTTAAAGGGGAAGGTGATGAGAAGTGGGTTTGTGGAGATTTATAAAAGACCTCGCCTAATTGGAGATGTGATTCACAGATACTGTGAGCATTACGAATAATGTGAATGTTTGTTTTACTGACTGTTAATCTTTCAGATTGTTGTGTGAATTGTTGACAATCATTTATACTCTTCCATCTTGGTTGCTCACACCACCAGTGAATTCCCCAATAGCTTTTTTAATTCCATCGACATACTTCTACTTGCTATTCTAGCTCCACTCTTGAAGCGAAAATGCCAATAAGCACCAGAAATTTCATGAGCCCAGTACGTGCGAAGCGTACTGCGAAATGAAGTCGGAAGACAAAGTCTACAAGCAGAACAGTGAGTACGAAAATATGGAACCAGAGAAGAACGGTATGTCGGAAAAGAACATATCCAGCATGAAAGCTATACTCAAGATTACTTGGACATCAGGGATAGCTTATGTCATTTATGAAGGTAACTAACTGACTCATTTCTTTCACCTTTCTTACAATACTTGACGAACTTAGTGTGTCTCATTGTTTAGGGAATTATTACTATCAAGTACAAACATGAGCTTCAAGTATGAATTAGGGGTGTGTTAAATGTGCGTAAATGAACTGATCCAAAGAAGAAATATCCATACTGGACGTACTCGTTTAGTGGCCAAACAGCGGAAAACCCATAGCGAGCTGATCACGTGATATATACGATGTCAGTTATCCATTTGAAAAACAAGAGTTTGACTAGTTCTGCTCTTAGATTTACAACATAATTACTCAAATTCGTGGCTAACTTGGCAAGATTCGTCATATATCTTGAAAACCAAAGGACAAACACCGCTTCGATGTCTTTAAATATGGCAACAACAGATCCGCCAAAAACAACCCCTCAGCTACACCGACCCTCGGCTATAATAACCTCTGATGAGATGTGCTCAACAAAAACGAGTTCAAAAGCAACAGCGGCAATAGAAGCAAAGAAAGAAGAAGAGAATCACTTGAATGCTGTTCAGGAAGATGATGATGCTGTCGAGCCTACGCTGTATTTGAAAGGACTAAGGTTACACTTAATAACAGCAACGTATACATGCCCAACTTCCAACTTTCGGAACCATTTCCTGAATTCATTTAGCTTTTGTACCACTCTATCTTCTTATATACATTGTCTTTTATCTAAGCGAGACAGGGGTTGATTGGCTCTCAGCGTTCCCGGAATGGACCCGAAAAAAACTGGTCAGGTGATCCGGACTTTTGGTGGGCACGCGAGGTAGCACGAAAGAACAGCCCGCATCGAGCGCAAATCGTGTCTAAATTGTTTAGCACTTTGTATTAGGTTATATTAGCACCTATACTAAAACCCGGCCATTTTACCCCGTTGTTTACTTCTAATTAGATTTAAAAGTAGTATTTAAACCGATTTGCGGTTGCGACTATGGGTTTTGGTAGGGGTTTTGCTGCCTTACCGATAAGAGGCACTAACTTTTCGACTTAGCTACCAGTAGACGGAGGGTTGAAACTCCGGGTTAGGTGACTAGGTAGCCTATCTACCTACGCTAATTAGTATATAAACTCTAGATAGCTTATATTCCCTAGCCCTTTTACCTCCTAAGCCCCCTATATATGTGACGACACGTACGATATGTTGCCTGTGGGCGTCCAAGGTGTAGGTTATGAAATCGTAGAACTGTCTTATTCGAAGATTCTAAGCTGAAGAGAAGAGGAGAGCTCGAGGGAGCTCGAGTCTACAAACATGGTGTGGGTCGCTAAGCGGCGCCACGTGATGGTCAGAACCGTCACAATATAGGAAAAGAATAAAAAAAGAGAATAGTAATAAGATAACGTAGTCCACAAGCGAGTTGGATTCCCAAGCGAAATGGATTTTTTTTCTTGGCATTTTAAAAATTCTTAAATATCTCAAGACACAATTAATTAAATTAATTACAGTATTCAGAATCGGAATCCTCACATATTTCTTCTCCTTTTTGACAAGTTCGTATGTTATGGCCATGTTTCCCACATAGTCCACAGCGCCGGCGAGGTACTAGACTCGGGCTCGTACAATTACTATTTTCTACTAGAACCACTTGTTCTTGCGAATCAACATTACTAAGGACCCCTAAATCTTGCGCATCTTGGAGAGTAAGTGATCCTCCTTCCT
>CAJVRM010000443.1:0-28909 GCA_911693285.1 Hymenoscyphus albidus | reverse complement strand
AGAAGGTTTTGTATTATTAGTACTAACTAATTTACAAGGAACCTCCATCACACTTTCTCTCTGCCTTTCCTCTAGTGACGACAACATCAAAGCCTTCCTCCGACTTCCAGATGTCTCTGGCAGCGACTATTGACAGAGACTAGGCTTTTCCCTCATCCTTACTCTTTCCCTTCTCACGCTCCTCCTTCCGGCGGCGAGCTTCCTTCAACTTGTCGCAACCCTGAAGACTATGTGTCTTTTCGTCACAGTAGTGGCAGAGATTGTGCTCAATTTGGAATTTCTTGCGGGCGGCCTTCAACTCAGGGGTCTTGGCCCAGGTCTTGTCCTCAACATCCTTCCAAGTCCAGACATACTTTCCTCCAACCTTTATAGCATCCAGGTCCATTACATCAGGGTCAGAGGGTGAGGAAGTAGACGCTAGAGTGTGTGGAGTAGCATTGAAGAGGCCAGAGTTACTCTTAAAGTACTGAGTGCCGTGGACAGCTCGGTTGATTTTGTCTTTCTCTCGAATCAGGTCAGCTAAGGCGTTAAGTTCAATGGCCGAGGTGTAGCGAGGGTCTGAAAGGATACGGTCCCGAATAGAGGGGTGGATAGCAAGGACGAGTCTCTGGGTACAGTCGAATCCAGTAGAGTTAGCAGTAGTAGCTAGTGACAGGTAGGACGCTAGGAATTCAGAAGCTGGTCGGTGGCCCTGCTTCTCCTTTTGGAGCTTGGCAAAAGCCTCCTCGCGACTAAACTTGTTGCCAAATGTGTTACGGAGGTTGTCTAGCATACTTTCTACAGAGTTCAAAGTAGTAAACTCGCCGGCGTCGTTGAGGTGAGGGTCGATGTGCTTACGTGCCTCTCCCTCTAGGGTTGATAGGACATAAGTCATTTGTTCTAGCTCAGTTGGGAACCAGTCAGCATTAGTGCGAAGCTTGACTTTGAGGTCGATAATATATGATCGTAGCTCGATAGCGGATCTACGGGTGCCGCCAAACTTGGCCGGTTCTGCGTGGGGGACGGATCGGATAGGTGGAGCAGGGGCATTCTGGTGAATTCGAAGTTGTTCGATTTGGTTTCGTAACTCGTTGATTTGAGGGTTACTAGTAGGAGTAGGAGTAGCTTGGAGGTGTTGAAGACGTTGGATCTCAGTGTTGAGAGTCGCAATACGGTTGTTGAACTCAGTGACTTGTCGATTGTACTCGTTGGCGTCTTATAGAGCATCTGCTTCAGTGGCTTGTTGAGCTTGCTCAGCGATGTGCTGTGCTTGTTCTGCAGTGTTCTTCTCGATGGTGGTTTGATTATAGAGCGAGAGCAGGTCACGTAAGCCTTGCTGAAAGGTGTCGTTGTTATCAGTGATGAAAGTTCCAAGCGTACCATTATCAACGGCAGCTTGGAGTTCTTCAACTGTGAATACAGGCATGATGAGCTCGAGTGGCAAGGGCGATGGGCGATGGGCGATGGGCGATAGGCGATGGCAAAGGTATTTCAAGGGCAATAGGTACAGCGACGATGTGCACGCTGTACGAGTAAAAAAGCTGGCGAACAATATGTTATGGTGGGGATCAAGGAATAGATTGTTCGCAAGGAGGGAACAGAGACGCTCTTCGCACTCCTTAGGTATTTGTCTATCTACGGAAGGGTACACCCGCAACTTCGCTAAGCGAACCCTTATTCACTAAATCAAAAACTGTCACACGCCTTTAGCCCTAGTCATAGCGCATCAGATTTGAGGCGTAGTCTGAGCTGTAAATATGAGCCTCGTGACCTACTTGGTAAATTTCATGAGATTGATATTAGTATTTATCGTGCGTGAAATGCACAGAGTTCTGTGTTACAGTGGATCTTTATTTGTATGTTTGAGGGTATAAGTCATTAGTCTATGCTATAAACAGCAAATAGAAACATGAGAACCAAGATGTTACGGGATGCCCTGTTAGACCACAAATTCATTTTATCAAAACACAGGGGTGATATTCGGTATTTTAAATGCAACCACATTCTGGAAGAAAGCAGCTAGTAACTTTGAAGTGATCTTACAACAAAACCATTCGGATGTAGAGACACTCCTTGGCGATTTAGCTGAATCTAAAAGCTTTTAGCACCTATGTACTCTCAGTTGGGAATCCAAGAGAGCATGGCTTGCCAAAGTCTCTGTAGAAGAAACAGACAATTGATTGCTACTTCAAGGTGAATACCCTGATCACGGTCAAGAAGCTTCTGACATATTGTCAGGAGGTATTTCCTCTTTACTCTATTCACCACTAGCTCGTTGGTGCGAGGATTGTCGATCTTTATGCAGGAACGTTGAGCCAAATGTGTACGAGTGTGATCAAAGCCAGCAATTATTCCAGTTTGATAAGACTTGCAAATAACTTCAGGGCTCCAGACACCATGAAAACCCGCCTGATCTGCACTTTCAAATTACGGGTGGCTGTAAATGATCCCATGTTACAGACTTCAAAGCCAGAAACATGACAAGCTCATTTGAACCAAATAATGATAGAGATTTCCCCGTGTCAGATTCAGATCATTCGCTCCCAGAAGAGCCCGAAGACGAAAACCCATATGGGCTTGTCAAATCCCGGACAGGTTGTATTGAATCTGGTCAAAGGCTCTTGTGCGCTCTAAGCCGAAGACTCAGTGAGCTGAAAAACAATCCAAACAACGTCAGGGATGCCGCCATATCAAGAGCCTTTCTCCAGCTTGGTGGATACAGTGGATACACGAGTACTCGTTCCAAGTTTAGGGATGAAGAAAATCCCCTCACAGGTGGAAGCGCTGGTTTTGAATGCATAATGACCGCTTTCGAAGATTTGAACCTGGATAAAGATATGCTCTTCTCACGCGCAACTGTGTACGCCAATTCCGATGAATCCTCTACGTCAGCCGACGAAATGAATGAGACGAAGAAGAGCTTAGTAGGCATGAGCTATTTTTCCCAATCAGGATCCGATGGAGTTATTATCGTAGTATTCAACAACATGAGAGAAAACAATATCGCTTCTTCGAACGCCAAAATTGAGCATTGGAGCGAGCTACTCTATCAAGTCATGAAGAACGTATATTCTGATAATGTTCCGGATATCAGATATATGCTTATGGATTCCATCAGCAACCGCAGTACAAAACAACGCATCAACGAAGCGCATCTCCATCACCCAGACAAAGTTTTCAACTGGAAAGGCACCTTCAATCCTGAATCTCCTGATCCAAAAGAAGTGGAAACTTGCCAATCAATCGTGGGGAGTCCGAAAGGCGTCAGTATTCCACACCTGTTGATGGACTATCCGGCCAGCTTTGGGCAGAAGAAAATTGAGAGGATTCACACGTGGTCAAAAGATTGGAGGACGGCTCTGGCCTATCTCAAAGATAGAGCTGTGATCGAAGTTGAGTGTAGGAGAACAGGGGGGTTGTGGCTTTTCTTTTGGTTTTGCAGTACTTGACTCATTACTACAGTAGATGGTGGTATGGAAGTAGTGTTGTTTGCGGGTTTGTATCAAGAACTATTTGGATCTATTACAGAAGTGGATACACCTGTTATTTACCTATTGTACGAGAGGGCAAAAAACCAGGTAAGTAAGAAGATCATAAAAACGATACCCACTACCCTGTGAGAGGGTTTAGGGTTAGGATTATCTGCAAGGTTTTGATGTAGAATAGAGATAGGTCTGGTTGCGTAGCCAACATAATGCAATGAAGATTGTGCATCCTGGATCAATACGAGTAAGTGAAAAGAAAAGTGGGGAGGTCAAGACTAGCGCTTCAGGAAAAGAGCATAACACGCAAGAAACTTGCAACCAAACAAGAAGTCGCGCACACGCAACAATGAAAGTAACTTCCAATCTGTCACAGCGCAAGTGCTATATCATTTACAGAATCACACATCCCCCTCTCCGCGGTATGTGACGACCACAACCATTCCGTATTGACGCGATATTGCAAGTGCAAATAATCAATCTTTTGATATAGGAATTCTCCAATATAAAAAGGAGTCGCCATGATGAACCCAAGCGGGTTGCAGACTTTCCACTTTCCGCAGTCACTGGGCTTGAGGATATTTGTGTTCAGATCTTGGTGAATGCGCGTGCCCTCTTCTCGAAGACACGCGCCAACCATCACCACCTCTATCCGGGCTTTCAATACGAAGTAGACGAGGTTGTTACGAGTGTAACGGTCGAATACTGTAAGTCGCAGCTCGTGAGATCAAGTAGTATGCGGCGTATCCACGCGTGATCCACTACAGTATTCGGAAGGCGGGTTCGCGCCCGGGCCAAATTACGGTATGGAATTTGAGCTAAAAAAGGCAAACAACTCCGAAAAAACCGAGTTTCGAGATCTCATGCAAACCCAGTAGCCAGTGCTTTGGGAATATCCATTTTGTCCTTGGGCTCAAACTGTTGTGTCTCTGACTACTAGAATGGTTCTGTTCACATGTTACTAAATGGTACGCGCGTATGAGATCAGGTTCCTGAACTCATTAAAAATTGCTTTATTTACTTTGCCATATTGCTATATATCCATCCGAGGATCTCTCTAGCATGCAGTGTATGTCATTCGAGATGAGATGGTATCGTATCGTATAAACCCCAAAGAGAAAAAAAGAAACAGTTTCCAACCCTATTACAAGAATGTGTAGATAGAATGGGCACAAAATCAACTCTCAAACATATTTCCAACCATTATCATATCGCCAATATGTTCAAACTCATTTAGCTTGCTTTCTCATGTTTTCCAACATCTTTCGAAGCTCCTCTTTCTCCTCAGGCGTGGCATCTTCAAGGGCGACAGGCTTTGGTGGCTCTGGAATTGGCTCAAAAACTTCTGGTTTTGGATCGTGCTGCCACTCTTCGTCGTCGTGCATGATGATCGCTTTGCCATCCGCATCTTTGCCCGTTTTCCACAAGCCAAGGATACTGGGTCGTCTGTCCTGTGTATTGCCAGTCCCTCTTCTACTGCCAGGAATGCTCAGTCCCCCATTGACACTTCCTCTACTGATGGGGCTTAGTGGAGCATCATCGATCGCGTTCTCGTCGTCGTGCAGAAGAATGTCTGCACCATTCTCGTCCTTTCCGGGCTGCCACAAGGAGAGAATAGAGCCGTTGCGCCCTTCCTTTGGTTGTTCAGCTAGAGGAGAGTTGTGATCGGTCTTTGCCCAGATAGATTTGCGGCGGAGTTCTCGTGCAGCCCAGGTATCCCCTTCTTTAGTCTCTACAGACCAGTCTTGTGGATGCTCCTCATCGGAATCGAACTCGCCGTCAGCGTTGACGAAAGAGCCTCGTCGTGAGTTTTGTCCAGAGGATCTGGACCTTCCAGATTTGATGGAGGAAGCGGAGGTTGAAAATCGACCTGCCAGAAGATGTTAGTAGGTCGTTATTGGGATACTGCGATGCGGCATAACTCACGAATCTGTGAATTGTCAAAAATGATTTGCGGCGCGAGTGCTGAAGTCATGTTAATAGTGTTGTATGTATTGATTGTGTGGGAATGTGGTGGGCTGTTTCTTTATGCTTCTGTATCGTGAAGTTGTAGTAGAGTCTTGTGAAGCTTCTTTGACAATAAAAAGGCTTCATAATGGGAGGAAGAGGGTTCTTTATACCCTCAGGGGGCAGCTCCCAATGGTATGAGAAGGGCCCTTGGCCTTGGCACTCATCAAGTGCAGGCCTCCCCTCTTCCCCGCCAAACCGTCCCCACCCATATAACGCTATGCCGTCATGGCCATTAGCTGGCCTTACGACGCCTGCCCAGCTCTCATTTTCACCAATCATCAACTGCCCATCTACTGTCCGAGCGTGCGGTGTAGACGTCTCTCGTCTTCTCCGAGCTCATGGATAAAGCCACATGGGGATTTGGGACCTCTTGGCCCCTCCTTTTCCAGCTCTAACCCAGTTGATCGTAACTCGATTATTGGTAGAAGTGCTTTGACTCGGACTGGGAGGCTTTTGCTTAATGGGGGGCTGAGTTTTAATCTTCCTAGTCTCGTTGTTGCTGCTGACTACCGATCACACAAATGCCGTTTGCAGTGGGAGTCATGCTAGGAAAAGATCTAGTTTTCAGGCCATATCTCATTGGATCCTCCTTCCAGAAGAGGAGCTCAGTTCTGAGGTATCTACCTAATCAGAACTTACTCGTTTTCGGTGATCCCTATCAGTAAATAAACATTTCCCACGAATGATCCCTGCTCTAATCAGCATTCAGTGATCTACTATGACCCGGGTTTGTGGCATATGAAAACGGGGCTGTTGCCACACCACATCCCGGAAGTCGTTAGAAGTGCCAGGGCTGCAAGCGAGCCCACAAGAACTTACCAATCATGTGACACCGTCAGGCCTTGTGTCTCCATTCTTTCACGTACGATCTGATTTGATAGCTTGGCAGAGAGGCTCAGGTGTGGTAAGTTTAGATGGAAGACCCTAATAGTCAGTGCGTCTTCCTGCGATATTAATTGTATCCCGAGCTTAACACTTGTCATGGAAAGTTCTAGTATCAAACTGAAGTTTCGGGGAGATTTCCTTATCGGCTGTAGAAAAGCTTTTTCGGGACAAGAGAACAGCACACATCACCGCGTATAAGTTTTGATAAGTTATCTTATTACATATTTTATTATACTCTGAATGAATAGGAAGATTAGTGCTTACTGTCGGTGTAAATGCATGCCAGCTGTTGTTTGAATATCGACCGTTATCTCTTTCGAGCAAGATCCTTGCGCCTTGGCGAATTTCCGCGGTCTTATTTCAACAACACCATCCACAGCCCGCGCTGGGAAAAGTATATGTAAGTGAGTGCCGACAAACTTCTTTCATCATCATTTTGGAAGGTCCCGGAGAGAACGAGATTGATAACGCGGAGTAGACGGGGATAACTGGAACTTCATCTCTATTTGATGTTCTTGAAAAGGCGGACTCTCGTTTCCTCCTAAGCGCCGTGTGTACATACCGAACTTTTTACCTTTTCCCATGTGCGGTCGAGGAAAAAATAGACTTCAATACGTCGTATTCTTTGGAACAGGGTATTCGATTGTAGCGCTGCATGGAGACCGCAGAAAGTTGCTCAGCGTTCCCTTGCCCTGCGTTGCTTTTGTTTTCTTCGAGGGCATTCCAGACGCACATCGAATTATTTCCTAGTTTGCCCTAACTCACGAGTGAGTGTCCATCGAAATCTTGAAGCCTGACCTTTCCACGCATCTAGCGGGCTCATGGAAGTTTTGACAAGATAAAACTTCATACGTCATTGAGAAAATCCCACGTGATACACTTCCACAGACTTCAGGTTTCTTTAGACGAATATCAATCTTGGCTTTGTGGCTAACTGCTGATCTAAAACATTATTGATGAAGATCGCATGAATTTTACAAACAACGTGACAACCTTTTGATGAAGCTTTTATTAAAATCCGAGGAAAAAGGAATCGCTTCCTCCTTTTCGGCAATTCAAGAACTTGGGTAAATATGAATGGCCAATAAAAGTTCAAGGAGGTTTTGGAGGAGCTTCCACCAATCAAAAACACACCTATTCGAAGCTTATCAAAACATATTTATTCCTACTATGGGAATTGTTTGAAAAATATTGGGACAAGCTCTCGAGGCATCGAATCAAATCAGCCATTATTCCCACCTTGGCCACGGAAAACACAATTCTTATTACTTCACAGTTTGAAAACCAGTTCAACTAAGATCAGCTAAGACAATTTAAGAAATACCTGAGGTACTGTATCCCCACTCATGGAGTCATGTCTCAGCTCAGGACAAGAAGCACTCAGGGAAGCGGTGTAAGAGAATTGTATCTTACCTCCGACAATTGGGTGCAACAACTGGTTGGTTATTTGGCCAATTAATTCGACACCACAGTTTGAGCAGGAAGTACAGTACCTAGAAGTACTTAGACTTGGTAACTTGAAGCTTGCAGTTTGCAGCAGAAGTTTGCAAGCTGCTGTACCTGCCCTGCTGCCCTTCCCTGAGAGTGGCAAGAATAGCCTTATAAATATGGGGACGAGGTGTAGCATACCCCTTGCACACCACACCTACGCCGTTCTTGCGCCCTAAGTAGCGTACCATTCACACTCAATCCGACAAATCGTTGGTCGCACCTTCCGTCTAAATAAAATTCTCATATCTATACTTTATCCATTCCATTCTCACGATGCAATACTTACATCCACACCAAAATACAATTAGGAAAGTTCCGCACTTGTCGACGCATCAAAACATCCTCATCATCACAAGATAACCCTGCGCCTCACCCCCGCTCTCCAAAAATGCGACCCATAATCCAAACCTACTACCTGGCTCTCTCAGCGGGGAACATGGCCCTTATCACGTTTTGCTGGGGTAAAATCCTAGCACCTGTCATACCCCCCAGACAACCATCCTTCGCCCAGACTATGTTGCAGAAAGTAGCGGGTCCCATGAATGATGGAAGAGGCTTGGCTCATGTGATGGGCGTCATAAAGCGATGGTAGGCTCAACATAAGATGACTTGGGCAAAAACTAAATTGGATTTACAGAAACACGATTCATGTTTGACTACCGGGAGATCTGTTATTGTTGATGCCCATTTTGCTTTGTTATTGATTTTTGGCGTTGGGTTTGGGGACGGACCATTGATCAAACAGGAGTAATAGCTCGTCTAGGTACAATGGGTACTTGCAACTGCGGGGTAGATAAGGTGGGCTCTGCAACCCGACAACATACGAGTACTGTACCTACTCGGAAGTCAATAAATTGCTAAATCACATCTGTTAGCCGGGGAAGTCCTCGTCATAAGTTTTATGTACTAGTCTCTACATGTATGAACTAAACTATGCATTGGGCACTCATGCATCAAACAGTAACCCTACCTTACAGTCTCAGAACTAACCGTAAAATTTAATCCCAACTGACTGATATCACCAACACCACCTGTGCATCACGATATATCGAGTATACTGTCCAATTTGTCCACGTAGAACACCCTCTCGCATGTAATATAAATGAATTTGCTGTGACTGGTGGAAGAACGATCCCAGGGCGTCATGATGTCACCGGCAACAGGGTAAATAGGAAAATGGAATTAACCAACCAACCAAAACTTCAAGAGGGCGTTCTGTTGCACTTCGCAGTTCGCCCTCATGCAAGGGATGTTGTAAGAAGCGGAGATAGGGGCTAACGTACCTATGATAAACATCGGATAACTGACGAGGAGGATCACGTGCAACGGGTCCAAGATCAGCCGCGATGAGATTGAAGAAACAACAACTTCGACATAGGCTACAGCAGAGGTCGCTGATAATCCACAGGGACAGCGCTCGGCAAATGGAACCTATTCCATGGAATTCTAGAGGCTATTCTAACTAATTAGAGAACAGTACTAAATTTAATAGGAGTAAATATTAATTAACTAGACCTGTACTAAAATGACTTTAGTCTGCTAATCTCTTTGTTACTACGTAGTCGCTTAATTACTTTAAAACCTATACCCTAATATTAAAGGTGTATAATTTACCTAACCTTCTTGCTACTAATACTATTTACCGAATCTAGGCTTCCTATTAGTATACCGGGGCGGCCGGACTTTTCCCCAGGTTATGTAATTCAGTTCCATGGAATTCTAGTAGAATAGGGGGTATGGAATAGAATATTCTAGACCATCTTATAAATAGAATGGAATATTCCAGAGGGGGGGGTACAGAATAGAATAGAATTCTAGTTGCCGAGCGCTGTACAGGGAAGAGTTTCTCTGTACCTAAGAGGTTAACTAGTAAAGGTCTTTATTCTGGATCTTCTCCGGCTTGCCGAGCCCCCAGATGAAAACGAAATCAGGTAGTCTATGATCTAGAATAGTGATACATTACACCTTCCTTCCTAATTTGAGCTGTGTTTTGCCCTAGATAGCGCGAAATAGTCAAGCAGGTTGAGACGAGGCAACGATGTGAGGGAAGGAGCGAGGACAGAGATCTTTCGAAGTCGAGCAAGGGGGAAGGCACGAACTTGACCTTAAAACTCAACCAGCTATACCCTACCTATCCAGGACACTTGATTATAGTAGACCACCGACCCCTCTTTCTTAGAACAAGATATGGTCAAGCTTCGTTGCCAAATAAATCTAAAGTTCGCGAGGCCCTCTAATTAAGTTCATGTCACCCCTTCCGCCTCTATTAGCCCTTACCGTAGCCAGACTCTTATTAGCCAATAGATACCATGCTAAGAGAGAGCAAGCAAAGACAACTTCTTTGCCTCTCGGATTAAGCTTTCTACGAGCATCTTAGAGAAATGAGAATCCTGACAGAAGAATTCACATCTCTAATTCGGTTACTGTAGTAGAGTTTGTACCTCTATATATCGCAACGAAATTGAAGGACCGATTCCTCAAAACTTATGATTCTATCATACTATAAATAGCAAAACTCTACCACTTATGAACTGATAACTTCATCTTACTTTCGTGGATATATCAATAGCTGTTGATTTCTTACACGTGTGATCTCGCTTAAGGTTTTACGTCCACGGAAGAGTGGATGTTACTTATATTACACGAAAGCTTTTCGGACTGAAGAATACCAGTACTTCAATGTCTAAGTATAATAAACTTTTCAATAATGGGCACATCTTAAAATGACGCCATGCTTCGCAGCTTATATTCCGCCCTCGTCACTATATATTATGATAGCACCTAGCACTAAAAGTCTATCGTGTCTAAGCTGTCAAATCTCTCCTGTAGTGACTACAAAGTTTCAGCGACTATGAAAAGAAACAAGTATGCCCTTTATCTATCGCAAGCCTGTCATTATATTCCCTGCTTCCCGTACCTGTAGCAGTTTCCATTACACTCGCATTGCTCCTTCTGGTGGCAGAAGCAGTCTCAATCGCAACTTTCATATGCACTTCTTCCTTAGTATAGAACTTAAGGCCATACACGTTCGATGGTGGTCGCCGCTCCTTAAACCAAGCCTTACCCTCCCTAGCGTCGAATGATTGAGATCAATCCAACTCAATCTACATGAAGGTCCTAGGGTTGGCTTCCTCTGCCATCTCACCTGCCACTCTTGCTGATGTTGCCGATCCCACCAATGTGACAATTCGGCCATCGATCTTGTGAAGATGTGGAAATGGCCTAAGGTCAACGGACCAGCTACCACTATTGTTCCCCCAGCCATGACTTGAAGTCGCTATAGGCGCGTCAGAACTTTTGCTAAGTAGTCTTCCAGACCCTGAAAGGATTTCCTGATGTAATTGAAGGCCTGTACGAACCTCTATTCTCTGGATCTTTGCAGACGCAAAATTGCCAATCCAATTTGCCTATTTTTCTGTGTCTATAACCTATAGGGTTCCTCCTATCATCACATCGATACAGACTATACGCAATGCAAGATTCTTCTGACGGGTGACAAGTTTAGACAAGCGGATTAACCCACGGTTTCGGGGGGGAATATCCCATATAGCAGTGTTTCGTAGAGGCTGGTATTGGAATCCATGACTTTGGAATACATGAGATACATGAGCAGATAAAGCTAAGATACACTAAAGTCCTCGTTACTAAGTCCCTTGGTATGTCTCATCAGGATAGAGCTCAATAAGTGAGGTCCTGGGGTGGTAAAGTGGGATTTTCCTGCTGAACAGATGAATTCGAAGACGCCTCGATAATGCTGTTGGACATAACATAAGGCACCTCCACTATAGCATATATGCAATATGACCACAATATCCTCAAAATATCAAAGTCTGATTTGGATCGGTTTGAAGACTATCGGAGGCGCAGCTGATTCAAACCTGTCAACCCCGCGAAGACTATAGTCAATGGGGTTATCGTCCCTATATCCCGTATAATATACAACTTGTAATTCCCTTCCGTCTCTGAATTTTGCCCTAATATCCAGCAAATGCTCGGACAGTCGAAAACCAGAGTCCACTCTAGGTATAGGAAAGAGATCCGTCTCAAAGCGAAAGTCGCTCTTAAAGCATGCTTGAACATCTTGAGCTTAGTGTCTGGATGTAGAACGATCAGCTATATCCCAGAACAACAAAAGGACAAGAACTTCGTTATAATTTAAGGGTAAATTTAGAAAGGTATCGTTAGAGACGCTTTACAGCTAGCGTATAAAAGAACTACCCAACTACTCGAGTAGAATAGAGTAGAGTAGCAGATTCCACTAATTAAGTAGTAACAAGTACTAAATCCAGCGAATTAGCGCTCGTTCGGAGGTTAGAGGCTAGGAGATAGCTTCGCTTCACCTCGTCCCTATACAAGTGGATTATTTTAAAGCTACTAATAAGCCAACTACCCGGTAACATAATCAAATATCATACACTAGTCTTCGTAGCTCGGTTGTATTAACGCCCCGGGTTTACTTTGTGAATGCGGTGGCATACTGCCTTAGCAATACGGAAACACAGTATTAGGCGCGACCATACTAATTATAGGTTCTAAGGTAATACCCCCCCCTCTTGAGATTACAAAAAAACTTATACTGGGCTAAATCCCAGATGGGCCGATTCCCATACATCCTTTTTTGTCGTTTTTCTGTTTTGTTTTGATGCCCCACTTTAGCTTAATTGTACGGTGGTTATTCAAAAAGTCAACCTTTTAGCCGATCCCTTTGAGCCGATGATCAAAGGCTGTTATACTGTAGCACACGGCTCTTCATTAGAGCCGATAGCACCTTATTAGGTCTAAATGATATTTCATCTTTCACTACTCGAGTTTCTAATGTAGTCAATGAGGATGACCAGATATGAGAATGCACACATTTAAAAATCTCTTATCGCTAAACCATGCTAACCATAAGATAATTGCTTCCACCATGTGGAAAGATAGGCGACTCACTACTCAAGTGCGATGAGGGCTGACGCTGATGAAGTAGCTAATGTCTCTCTCCTCCATTTAGCGATACCTCACAGTTCAGATATCTTCTTAAGAAGCTGGGACAGCAGTTAATGTACCCTCTATGTCCACTTACTGTCCGGTGTTAGCAAGGTCTGGATTGAATGTAGTAACAAACGTCAAAATAAGTACGGGAAAGTATATAGGCGCGATAGAGTTGTGAATATCACCACAGACCCATGGAATCCAACCATAGAAACCAAAGCATTCCCATCCGTCATAATGCCATGACTGACCAAGGGATCCTGCTTTTGAAATTCTGGATGAGTGCGGTCAAGTATACAAACTCGACAATGATAGTAGCTTACATGGTTATAGATCGCAATTTGCCTGTTTAGCTTCAGGTATCTGCTACAACGATCTAGGATTTTAGTTATACGATCGACGTTTGAAATTCAGGTTCACGATGTTCATTCGCTTGTGGTGTTTACTTAGATGCGAATCTACTAATTAAAATTTACTTGTATCGTCCAGGGCATCGGGATAAGACTAATTAATGGTTACTAACTTTTGAATTAGTAATCCGAGAAGATGAAATTAACTTAACATTCTTCAAGAAAAGGGAAGGCTAAGATTTCTACTTTATTACCCTAAAATCTATAATCAAATAGATCATAGAATGCCACGCCTCCTACATTTCATCTTACGGAATAAACTTTCGATTCTCATACCTAATACTATAATCTCACTGTTGGTTTTACTTATTATCAAATATGTAAGGTGTAATACAGGAAGAGGCTAAACCTTAGTATTAGACTATTCCTATGGTTAATATACACCGAGTTAAGGGTATAGAAGTCGTACCGCCATAATATAGGTAGGACCAGCCTAGTCAGGTGGTCCGTGCTACCGAGTATATTTACTCGGATATTATAGCGATACTCACCCTGACTAAGAAGAAACTTTCCAGATTCTCATTTTCTCATTCTCCGTAATATTCGTTAGTTAAATCTTTCTAAAACAAATGCCCTCTACTCGTACACTCCTCAAGGTCCCACTTGAAGGAATATACAATACATACTTCATGTATCTGTCTCTGGGAATGAAAATTTGATCAGCTTGGCTGGAAACACATACAATGGTTATGCACGAGTCTTAAAACGTTTGATAGTACAGTAGCTTGATAGCATAATATTTCTCCTCGGGTGTTACAGTAGCACATTTATACATCACATACCAAATATCTACAAGACAATAATCTCTGGAATGATGATTTCAAGCTTAAGGATTTCCAACTTTCTGCATGTCCAAATCAGACCCATAGCTATATATAAAAATGGCGAGTAAAAGCGGTGCGATAGAAGAAACAAAAAACTGACAAGCGATTTAAATCTCGGATCCATGATATCATGCAAAAAGCCTAACTAGTTTATGCTCAACATCAGATACGTGACGTGTATCCTATACTACTATATGATTTGCTATCACTTAGTAAATATGGTGAGAAGGACGTTAAATGAGATTATAACATAACCCCCCTCCCCCCCTTGTATTTCTCGCTTATCAACCCCTCCAGACCATGGAGATAAAACCCTCGAAATATCCACAAAGTAGATATAAGCGGATGTAACAACTAGGTCAAATTGCCGCTCAAATGCTTAAAAACGTTGCCTGATTAACTAGCTACTTTATTCTACGGAAAAGATATGATAAGAGTGACACGTCTACTCTACCATGACGCTGGTTTAATTCTCGCAACTATCCAGTCTTGAAGGCATATCTCTGCTAGTCTATATTCACAACACACATATTTCAAAGAGTGCGTAATCTAATAAAAACTACAAAGTCAGAAAAAGAAAAGATTAATACTCACGTATCTAATCACAATCCAGTCCATCTATTTACGTTACTGTTAGTTTTATATCAGTCAGGAGTTCAATGATACAACCTACCTTCTTACACCTCTATTTTCTTCGAAATAAATTAAGCAATCTCTATATTACAAGACACTATATGGACTCATATCCAAAGGAAAAAAAACGACAATCATTTTTTCACCGTTTGAAATACAATTTCTCGGTAGTAAATACTTATGAACTCCCTCGTTACTATTATTGTACTATTAAAAAGACCTTGTAGAACACGAGAATTTGTTGATGTTGTAATCGACAGGCAATTAATTCTCTTCACGTTTTATCATTTCCCTACACTTGACGAGATCACAATAGGATCTCGCTTCCGTAAAAAAACAAATACCCAAACAAAACAAAGCAAGGCCTTTTTAACAATAGACGCCATCTCTAATCACACCCCTCGGCCCTTCATTCCCATCATTCCGAACTCCTCCCTCTCCTCTCCACAACCCCAAGATACAAGATCCACGTCCTACGTCCCAATCCCCCAAATTACCAATCTAGCTAACCTTGAATCCCATATATCCCCTCAGAAGTACCACCATACAAAACCCCACATTCCCCTGTTCTACCCAACAGACTATCTCATAATCTCCTTTATATCACGAGTTTAGAAAAGCAAGGATAACAAGTAACTTTGAATTCGTAGGCGAACCACCTGTTAACAAACGATTACGAGGTGGAAGTCCACTTCAAGACTTTTTCGTACCGTGGTTGAGCGATGTTGACGGGGAAAAGAGTTCTGGGGGAGAGGATTGGAATACCTGTGTATATACTGGAAGTTGAAAGTTGGGTGGAAAGAGTATCGAGAGGGGTGTTTTTTTTTCTTCTTTTGGAAATTGAGATGAAAATGTTTGGAGTACTTGTTACAGTAAGTTAGTAGGTAAAGTATGTATCAGAATAAAATAGGTCATCTCAAAAACCAATCGATAGAGAGAAGACAAGTCTGATTAGGAAAAGGGAAACCTAACCTTCTATCCTTCTTATTAGGACTAGAATTAAAACCCAACCTTTGAAAAACACACAGACAAGAAACCCCAAAACAACAAAACAACACCATCCACCAAACACAAACACTCAATCCCTCTCAAAGCCCCCTCTCCAACCCTCACCCCCCCTCCTCTTCAAAAACCTCAACCATCACCCCCCTAACACCTTCCACACACTCCCCACTAACCCCCAACCCTCTAGCCCACCCCTCCACACCCCCCCTCTCCCTCACCCGTTGCAAAAACAAACCCATACTCTCCCTCCTCGCCCCCACCATCCTGGCCGCTTTTTTTCGACCCTCCACCCCCTCCCCAATAACCTCCACAAACCTCTGATTGCGCATCAATCTATCAACCGTCTTCTCCCTGCTCGAGGCAAGACCATGATGCGAGAGCGCGTATTCATCCACGATTTGGGAGTCGGGGACGCCGAGTAGGGAGAGGAGGAGGGCGGTGAGGATGCCGGTGCGGTTGTTGCCTGTGGTGCAGTGGAGGATTGTGGCGTCGGGTTGGGTGGGGTTGAGGGAGGCGAGGTGGTGTAGTAAGGGGATGAAAGATGGTTTCGCGCTGTGTTCCATAATTTCTTCAAAGGCAGCGACGATTCCCTGATATCCATTTCGAATTAGCACTCATTCCCCTCCCCATACCCCCATAAACCCCTCTCCTCATACTCCCATCATACCCCCCTCCCCCCTCCTCAAACGAACTCCAAAGAAAAAACAAACAAACCCACCTCCCCAACCCCACAATACAACCCATACCTCCGTCCCGCGTTCACAGGGCTATACATCGCCACCTCAAAAACCGGACACCAAACCCTCCTCGTCCCCTCAACCTCCCTCACACCCCCCGCTCGCTCGATCTGCGGGACACTTCTCAGATCTAGGATAGTTTTGACGTGTAATTCGTCTCTGAGGGTTTGTTCGCCTTGGGTGGTTAAGGAACCGCTTTTGTTTGGATGAGAGTTAGTTCTTTGGGTTGGATCGAGGATGATGAGGGAAAGGAAGGGAAATGGGGAGATATACAAATCCGGTCCCCTGTAAAGAATACCTTTCCTAACCTTTCCTTTTACTCTCCTCCTCCCATCTGTTTCTATCCCATCACCCTCATCACCAACCTCCCCCTCCTCCCCCCCAACAACAAGATCAACATCAACATCAACATCCCACCCCCCCACATCCCGGAAATTGCACAGATTCCCAATCTGTACAAAAGGCGGTTTCGACGTAATCTCCGCCGCTCTCCTCAGATCCTCTTCCGTGGTTAGGGGACCGTTGTCTTCCATCTCGCTTTCCTCAGACATCTCTTTATGGATAGAATCCTCAATCCCGACTCCGCTGTGAGATCAGGAGCAGTCTAGGAATCTGGAAATCCCCCCTCTCTCTGGTCCTTCGAAAACCCGATTCACGAGATAGGAATACGGATTAGATTCGTACCTAGTAAACCAGAATACCAAGAAGAAGAAAGACCCCCTCCTACCCTCGAACAAGCCCCTTGCGAGAACCACACTCTCCGATTCTCCAACGTCGGAAGAAAAGGAAGGGAAAAAGAAGAGCAAAACAAACCCCACCTCCCCCCCGTCCAAAACGAGGATCCGATCCAATCAAACCCAAAGGAATTGACTGAATAGATATGTAGGTAGCTAGATCCGAAATCCTTTACTGTTACTGTACTCCACGTCGTTCGTTGCTCATCATCGCTTGTCGTACAGTACTCCACATAAGGTAAGACCCCACCCCACCCTACCTACCCCAACCCCGCGGTACAACATCCAAGGATCATGTCCGGTCCACAAACCAAACCGCGGGGTAAAAAATCCCACCTACATATATACAGGAATCTTACACCCCACTACCCTACACTCCAATAGGTAAAGAGAGCGAAGATATCGGACTATCTACTCTAAATGCAGAACGAATATAGGTGGGTATAATCTACTGGGTTTTAATAAAATTATACAGCTTTTGTGCTGTAGCTAGGCGATTTCCAGCGATTTATGCAAAAGAAATTGGCCAAACTCGGTAAAAATAACATAAAATAAGCAGTGGTATCTGCGTAAAAACCCTACCTATATTCGTTCCGCATTTGGGGTGGATAGTCCGATGTGTCCGCCCTCTTTAGGTACCTCAACAATCCTTCCAAATCCACCCCTCGCCCTCCAAACCTTAGCAACCAAGAAGAAGTACTGTACTGGAGTAGACCGCTAGTTGAAGTACCTATACGAGTACCTATCTAGCTACTATACCTAGCCTGCCTGCTACCGATGGTTATACGGTGTTACTTAGACACCAAGTACACCAAGTACACCAAGTAAATCAGATAAATCAGCTAAATCAGATAATTCACATCAACCAGCCAAATCAGAAAAAAGGAATGACAAAGAATACCTCCACCAATATATCTCTTCACAAAACAGGAACTCTCAACTCCTAAATCGTAATTTGTATTTGCATATGCATTTGCATCTACATCTTTCCATCCCCTCCAACCTTAGCCTACCACAAACAATCGAGCCTAAAAGCAAAAACTATACATAAAAAGAACGCCATGCATCAAGTAAAATCCCCATCCCCATCCCAAATCCCCCAAATCCCATCATAACAACATATCATACCCACCACCACAACCATCACCAAACCCATCATCTACCCCCTCACACCCACCTAAGCCAAAGCACCAAGAGGATCCCACCTGGGCAAGACCTTCGGCTCAGACTTAAGCACATCCCTAACACTCTTCTCCACAAACCTAGGCTCCACAACCGCCTGGTAAACAAACTCATCCATCCACGCATCGCTCATGACAAACCACCCATCACTGCCCGCGCCCGTGCCCCAACTATTCTGGACCCTCCATCGGACACTCTTCCCGCTCTCATCGAGATGCACGGCTGTCAAGACCATAGCGTGGGTCATGGCACTCTCTCCCGTCATCAATCTTTGGGCTTTCTTCATGCCGAGACGGATGTTGAAACCGAGTTCGTAGTCGATGAGAGAGGTGTCCATGATACCCGATGAGGAGGTGGAGTACTTCCCTACATCGGAACCGAAGAAGATTGGTAGGCCTGCTTTGAGCATCTTGATGCAGGCGGCTTTCATGGTTTCCATGGGGACGTTGACATATGTGATACCGCGACCGCCGACGATATTGCCTAGTCTGCTGACGGTGAGGAGGGTGTTGTACTCATTTCTCGGGTCGTTGACGAGGGAAAACATATCATGGACGGTAGAGTTGGTAATACGGATCGACTTTGGAGTCTCAAGCTCTTTTGCAAACGCAATAGGCGTCGTCTTGATCTCCTGTGCTTGCCCGTATTTATCCAAGTAATTCCATGTGAACTCGTTGTCGGGAGAGGGAGGAGGACCAAGGGTGAGAGTGAGGATGAGATGGATCTCCCTCACCATCTTCTCCTTGGCTGCTGCAACTTCTTTGCTACTCTTCGTACCAGCTGTTGCCATAGCCCGAAGTTTCAAGGCGTCCTCTCGAAGCTTGGTGGTAATCAACTGGTTGATAGCACCAGAAGATTGAGCATTAAAGCTATCCGGGTACAGAACCTGGGGAACAAGACCATACTTCTTCACGAGATTATATACCATATCCCACTGACCCCCATCACTAACCGGATCACCCAACAAGGTCTGCACCAACCGACTATCAAGGTCCTCGCCCGAGGTATCGAGGATCTGTTCGAGGAAGTAGTTTGACTTTTCGAGTTTATCGTAGAAGAAGAGGTATGCCTGCGAGAGCTCGAATTTATCAAGCGAATGTCTCTTCATCAAAGCAACTCGGAAGACATTGGTAGAAGCAAATAACCAACACCTTCCACTGGATCGTTGATTCGTAATCGGGGCTCCCTCGAAAGGGATCTTGACCGAGAAGATCTGCTGATCCTTGATAGTCGTAGCTCTCGAGGTAAGAACACTCATTGGATCCGCAGAGCTCAACGCTGAGAGTGCAAGTCTGGAAGAAGATCAGCCATTTCTGTTTCTACATCTCGAGCCCTCTTCATTCCGGCGTAAAAGGCTATCAGGAAATGGACAGGGAAGACCAACTTATTCTTATCATCCCTCAACAACTCCTCCTCCCATCCCACAATGCCCTCAATCGACAACGTCGTCCAAGGAGCTCTAGTCCTCGTCTTCCTACCCACAGCCTTCTCATCAACATGTACATACTCGCTATCAACCTTATCGGCCGACTGGTCCTGGAGTTGCATAGCTCGAAGACGCTCAACGATAAGCTTCTCGTTGTCCATGGGCATGGTAGATTGATTGGCACCCATTGTCGTGAGGAGATGGGTATTTTGGCGAGGAAATGGCTATTTGGGGAACAGATATGATGAGGTTCGAATAGCTAGAGGTTCAAATCAACACCGATGTATTCAGTCCGTTCGTTGAGAACCTAGGTATGTTGAGGTGAGGTAGGATGGGTGTGGGGAGTCCGTAGTGAAACAACACAAGAAGTGAGCTCGTGATTGCCGCCAAAGCCCCGTACACTCACCTGTCCCCATCCCAAGCAACCTTGAAGGCTTATCGATGGAATGTGAATGGCGGGGCGGGACGGGGCGGGGATCCCGGGTAAGCCCGCTAACTGACCTACCGAAAGAAGTAACTCCGATGTCGTTGTAACCCTCAAGGTGCTCGCTCGTAAGGTCTGCAAACGAGTCTACAAAGTACACTCACAACTTAACTCGTAACGTAGTTAAGTACAGCACACGCAGTATCTCAGCGAGTTGATTTCCTAGGACCGCCGATTTCGCAGACGGTGGAACCCTCTCATTTGCAGACATGACCTTACATTCTCTACATCTAATCCCAACAAGCACCCTACCTAGCCAAGATGCCACTATCGTTGAGAAAATTACATCCACAAATACTAGATACGTATCTTCATTTCCATTTCAAGAAAATCCGTGACGTGTTCCACTGCGCCAGCTACCTTGCTTAAGTGCTCAAGGAAACCTTCACAGGTATATGCTACAACCCAACTCCGATATCACCAACACCAAAGAACCCCCACCCTACCCAGAAGGTTACAACGTCAAGAATAAACTCCATCATAATCGCCCAAAATCCTTCATACACTTCACCATGCATCATTCAATCATGCAATCATCGTCACATCATCAACCCCTATCGATCTCTTCTAGTCGATGAACCCGAACTTGCCGCTACAGAACTAGGCGGGGGTGGATTTCGGGTATAGCTCAAATATTGACCAGGAGCATTGGGATCCTCAATTGGTGGTGGTCCGCTCAAACCACCACTCACCATGGCTTCCTCAAACTTGTTTCCAACTAATCTTCTTCGTGGCGGCGCAGGCTCAAGCATTTTTGGTCCATCTGGTTCTGGCTCATCACTTTCCGTAGTATCCGATTCTGATTCCTGAGGCTTTTCATTTTCGCGATCACGGCGTCGGCGACGCTCACTTCTCTCACCACCGTTTCTTTCACGCTTATGTCGTTCATGACGCTCTCTACGTGCTCGACGTCTTTCGTCTCGTTCTGCATCCTCGCGGGCGGCTTGAAAATGGTTAGTATATGAGAATTAAAGATTGGACAATGACAAACCTCTAAGCTTTTGAGTAACCTCGGCATAACCTTGAACCTCGTCCCTGGAAAGAACACGTAAAACGATGACAAAATCATCTCGTGCTTCATATCTCTCTTTACCCAACTCAAGTGCCTCAGGGTTCACTAGCTTTCGATTGATCTTGGTCCATCTAGCATCAGGAGGAACACCATCCTTCTTTGCATCTTTCAATGGTGCGACCCCTTCTCGAATTGGGTCGGGATCCTCAGGGAACTTTTCTCTTGGCTGACGAAGAATGCCTTTAACAGGCTTCTCTTCCACTTTGGCAGCTCGTGGAGGTGATACAACTCGAGGTTGAACAACATCCATAGAAGTATGCGTTTCTCTTGAGCGTCGGTCTTCCCGGATCTCGGATCGGATATCGGCGGCCTCGGCAGAAGTTTTGGTGAATGAAGCCCTCGCTGCTTTGGGGACAGGTGGAGAAACTTCACGAGCGGCCGCGTTGTCCTTGGAGTTCAGAGCATCCTTCAAAGCTTTCAAATCCTGAGTATCCTTTGGGTTGAAAGCTGCTGTGGGAGTAGTGACGGTTTCCTTGACGGGTCGCGATTCTCGATGTGATGGGTCTGAAGCAGAATCTGAACGGGAATCCTCACGGCTAGGTGGCACATCTGGGCGGCGGCGTCGCTCTCGTCTATCGGGTTCTCCATCGTGTCCACTTATTGAGGATGAGCGCTCATGTCTTGGTGCCGTTTGTTCTCTTGAGTCGCGCTCTCTAGGATCGCGCCCATTGAGATTAACGGTAGCTTGATCCATGTGCCTCTCTCGCATCTCGCGTTGGTCATGGTCATGTGGAATCTTTGGTGGGATTGGGGGTGGAATATCTCTAGAGGACGGTTGTTCTTCTCTGGGAGTTTGTAGAGGTGGCGAGATCCGCTCTCTCTCTTCGTCTCGATAACGTCTCTCCTTTAGTTTCTCCGCTGCCTCTCTGTCGTCGCGTGCATCCCTATGTCGTCGACGTTCCTCTTCATCGTATTCTCTTCGTCTCCTTTCTTCTCTGTCTTCCCGCTCTTCCTTTTCTCGCTCCTCCTTGCTATCGTCTCGTGCGTTCTTGAAAGATTTCAAGCCAAGTGCCGCTCCAGCAATTCCAAGCCCCGTAGTGAGGATATCTCGGCTGCTCCGGTGTTCACGATCCTCGTTAGACCTTTCACCTCGATCACTTCTCTCTGTTCTCTCGGGGCGATCCGATCTATCGTTCCTTTCCGGTCGGTCTAGTCGATCATTTCTATCGGAGCGATCATGCCTGTCAGATCTCTCATACCTATCTGACCTCTCGGATCGTTCAGGTCGATCCTCTCTCTCAATCCGTTCGATTCTTTCTACCCTGTCCGGTCTGGGTGGTTGTGGTGGTGGCACTTCCGCTCTAATGCCAAATCCTCGTTCAGCAACAGGATTTTCGTATCTGGGTTCAGGTCGACGGTGTGAACTGCTGTTCCTTCTACGCAAGGGCTCCGGATCTCGCACTTCGTAAACATCATCACGAGACCCTCTTCTGCCAACCTCACGATCACGGTCATGGTACATCGACGCTGGTCGCTGAGCGCCATTTCGTCGTACGGGTACGGGTTGTTCTTGAAATGGCAATTCTATCCTAGCTGGTCTCTGAATGGGATCCATTGGCGATGGCGGAGGAAGCATTGGCATTCTAGCGCTTGCTGGTTGATCCCATGTTGCTCCATGACGGATCCTGTCAAAGCCTCTTGTTGTAGGCGGTGGTCCTCGCTCTCGGAAATCGGCGGATCGTGGGACCAAATCGGTGTATCCCGCGATGCTGCTTGGTCTGCTTGGTCGACCGCCATCATAGCTGTCTCTTCGTGGTCGCGACTGGGTGGTGTTCAAATCGTACTGAACCAAGTCCCTTGGGTTTGTGTACCCAAATCCATCATCTGGGTAATCTCCATTTGATGACGTATCCGTGTGTCTTGCCACAGGAACGGGATATTGTGATCGTGGTCGGCTACTGCCGTTGTACCCAGGGTCGTGTCTAGCCGAACTCACTCGTAATCGATTTCCACTTGTGTCGATATCAGCCGGTCTGTGGTGACGTGACCGAGTATCGTGATGTGAAGAAGCCGGAACTGCGTAGTAATCTTCATTGCTTGATCGATAGGGATTTTTCATTGGACTTGATGGCCTAGCGCTATGAATGACGGGTTTGTGCTGTTTGACTGTTGTAACTACTGTTGGTCGGTTGTGATTCTCTAGAGTAGAGCTTCGTCGTTTGCTATCGCTACGGACACTGCTCGTTCGAGGAGGTGGCTCTGCTGTCACTTTGTACGTTGTCGTAATAATACCAGCAGAACCACTCGTGCTGCTACTGCTTCTCGAATGTCCGGTGGGGATATGTTGACGAGATGTGGGAATGACATGTAGAGTCGAAGTTGTGGTGTGGTAATCGTTACCCCCCGAGAGGTTGATGGGAAGAGAAGCCCTTGCCGGGTTGTAAGTCGGGGAGCGCGGTCGCGCGTTGTATCCGTATCGGTCGGACATTTTGTAAAAATGATATTGATCTTATTCTTCGTCAAGAGGGGCTCGAAGGATCAATATATGCACCCAGATGGTGGGGCAAGCACTGGAAGCTTCGTCAAGGCGAAGTGATCGAGTAAGCAGCCACCAGAATTGCAGCTGGCCGGTTGATGGTTGATGCTTGATGGCTGATCAGCGTGTTGCGCGGCTATAGTTGAATTTGGTATTAGCAAACTTGATCAGTATGAAACTAGGGAGTGCACCGAAGAGATGCATGATGCAGCTCATTGTCTGGCGGGCGGCGGGATACTACATGTACATGCCTTTGGGATTCGGTGTCGCGTCTCGAGCGATCTTGGGCTGGTGGATGACGGCAGCAGGACTCGACTTGTCGGGAGGGTGCCGAGGAGCGAGGTTGTCCACGGGTGTCTCGACAGAGGGTTGGACTGCTGACACTGCTGCTGACCCCGCGACGATCCGTGAGGCAAGCAAGGCACGTAAGGCAACCGGCTGAACACGATGGACTGCAGCGAATATCTGGCCGACGTGGTGTTGTTGAAAGTAGCCAGAGTAGGTGAATGATAGGCAACGCACTGGATGCAAAGAGTTGCTGGCAGATGAAGAGGTGGTGGTGATGGTGGTGGTGGTGGTGGTGTTGAGGGGAGAGATTGCAAAAGATTTTGGGATATGCTTTACAGGTATGGGATAGGGATACGGTCGGTGGCTTTTGGGCTGGCCTTGACTTGGCTTGGAGGGGGAAGGGTTCAGGGGTCGTGAGCAGGGAAGGACCGGGGGACCATAAAAATGACGATGGGGAGACATTTCGGACGGTGACCATCGACCTGCCAAAACACTGTCGAGCACCGTTACGAGCCATGATCAGCGTCAAATACTGCATCGGAGAGCCTGAAGCGCAGATTAGGCGCTGAGAGATAGCATGTAGACCCACTGATGGAATTCTTGTTCAGGCCTTCGACGTCTTCTCTGGTGTCTCCGTGTTTCTGTTTCTGCTTCTTCGTGTGCCTGTACTCCGTACCCAAGCTTGGGGTTGCTGGGGTGGAAGGTTGAAAGGTCCCCGATTTTCTGCGGCATCATGTGCTTCATTTGGTCCCTATCACCACTACAGGTATCATCTCCACTAACTCGATAGTGGAGGGGCTCTCTTCCGACGCATGCACTCACTGTACGCTGTACTCAGCTTAGGGTAATGACTGTCCCTCCAACAAGTACCGTAAGTCGCAAGTCGTACAGTACATGTACAATACACTAGCGTCTTATGTCACTGCGGTGTCACTGCGGTGCCACTGCAACGGTTGTCCACTGTTTTGTTTGTACAAGAACATGTTTCTGCATGGTCGAGTACGAAGTTACAAGCGAGAAGGCCAGACACGGCATTTGACAATAGCAGTGGCCCACATCCCCACAATTCCACTTTTATGTAAGAAGTACCTGCTAAGGAATGGTGGGGATGACAAGTCCTGTAGACCAGCCCAACGAGCCTGAATGGAGATGGAACGAAGGCACGGGAGCCAGTGAAGGTCAGGCACCCGTGGACCCGCCGTCGTCGACCTTATCTCTTCACGCCATTCTGCCGTCAATGTCAATGTCAAGTCTACATGAACCCAACCAACGTCGCCCCTCCGCATCCGCGTCCCCGTCTCTATCCGGACGAGAGAATCTACCGATGCCTACATACGGCTACTTGGCGGTCCCTAGTTTGCTACAGTCACAAACTTTCATACAGTACAGTACGGATACGTGAGAGCCGCCTGACTCTATCTTGACGCCGATTTCTCGCCTCGTATCAAGTCGACATTCCACTTACGAAGTAAGACTAAAGTCAATTACCTAAGGATTTCTCTTTTGCATCTTCGGGTGGATAGAGGCCCGCAATTATTAGGACCAAAGATCCAAAGAGGAGATTCGGTCAGTCTGCTTTACAGCAGTTGCTCAATTACTCGCATCAACTTGCTTTTCTCCTCGCTTGCAGCTTGCTTGGTGGGGTAAACTTGTGGGGGCGAAAAAGAGTAGAGACTGGAAAGCTCCATGTAGATCATGCCTCAACGTGGAGTGACAACAATTCAATCACATCTTCAAATCATATCCAAATCCTCAGAATCACACTGCTGTACGACGCATCAATACACTCAATGACATCACGGGGATTGGTGGGGGGTAGAAGGTGGGAAGAAGATAGATCACCAAGGACCCAATGCTTCCATACAGATCGCAGACTCTCGCTGCCCAATTAAGGATTGCTGTGAGGGGCATGAACATGGGCGGGTTGTCAAAAGGTACCATTTCTCTTTACTGTACTTCACACATTGGACCCCAAGCCCATCGCTGTGTTGCTGCAGTATTGTATTAATTTAGTCTCTATAGGCAACAGCTCTCTAATGAAATAATCTCAATGCCTCTATATTAATTGCAGACTCAGTAACATGTTAAAGACGAGGCGCAACCCTCTGTACGGTACATTTCATCCCTACGCCCATCATCGCTCCAAGGCTGTCGTCTGTGCTCATATAACAAGGAGTACCCTACCATTGAAAAACTCCTCACCCAACGGGTTCAATGCCTCCATATTGATCGCGCCCAAGGGGATTATTGCTTAGGGGGTGAATGTAATGGTAGGTTAAAAAAGGTACTTCAGTAACAACTCTCTCTTAAATTTACATTTTATGCCTCCGCCCATCACCGCAGCTATTGCATTGCCTCAGTAAGACATACAGTACCGCATCCACCACTCCCTTCGCAGCCTTCGCTAAGCTATGCCACCAGGAACCACCATGCAAAAATAAACTTCGACGAAGAAACCGATGATGCCCAAGGGGTTACGCTACCATACGGGATCGCGCCAAAGACGCCCACCTGCACCCAGTCCAGCCCAAGACCAGCATCGAACCCTTCTCCCACGCGCAAAAAATCCATTGAGCGGTCTGCACGCCCTTCCAGACCAAGACTCTGCACCATCCAATCCATCTCGAATTTTGTCCTCCGGCATGAACTTCTCCACGTTCTTCAAACATTAGGAAAACATTTGTTTGCTAATGTACCCCGCTATTTAGGAAGCCACCCACCCCGCCTTGCAATGCGTCTTTTTTTTCTCGGGGTCTACGCGTAGCGAGCTCTTCTCGGCTCAGATAAAGAGGACCCCGAACTTTCACGGTAAGAGCTTGAGGCTTGAGAGTCATCGCATAGATCAGGCTGTCATGCTGCATCGAAGACCCTTACTTTTTATGTCCGGGTGTTTGGTATCCGACCGCTCAGGACCCTTTTTTTGTTTCTTGCCTGATGGGATTTTTTGTATGAGCTTGTCATGGAATAAGTGTGTTGATGAGGTATGTTGTACTTCCTTGGTGATATTTTGTTATGTTACTTACTAGTCTTTGCTTGCTTGCTTTTTCTTTTGCCCTTTATTTAGCTTCCCGTTATATTTTATCTTATCCCTTGTTACGTTGGTGTAGAAGAGGCTCTGTTGTGAAATCCTGCAAGCTCTTAGTACTGTAGTACGAGTAGCTGCGTATGACCTCTACGGTTGTCTCGCTCTATATAGTCGGGCGAGTAGTACTTGCTTAGTAATACGTACTCATTTTACCTATAACTCTTTTCTTACCTCATTTTTCTTTTGCCTTTTATTTTGCTTATTGTTGTAATTCATCTTATTATCCCTTGCCGTGTTACAGCAGGGTACATGAGGCTCTGCTGTGCGATCCTGCCTATGTTGTCGAGCGAGTGGTACTTCCTTGGTAATACTTAGTTCTTTTACCTATAACTCTTTCCTTACTTCTTATTTCTTCTACCTTTTCTTTTGCCTTTTATTTAGCGTCTTCTTATATTTCATCTCGTCTCTTGTAACTACTATAACGTTAATATAGATAAGGCTCTGTCACGAATCACGTGTCCACGTGATACATGTCATAATAGGAGGCGCAGCCCTCGACAGTGCACACCCAGGTTTCTTATAATTGGGATCGCTTAGAGTAGCTAAGCGATCCAAGGATTTCCATTGGTTACTGTCACGTGATGGACCCGGATAGATCCGGAAGGGATCTGATGGATCCAGGAGAGGACGAAGGTTCTATATAAGACTGGCACGTCTGCCATTAGATAGGAGCTTCGTGCTCAACTTAGTTTAGCAATCTAGTTATTAAGTTATTACTTCTTTGTTAACAAGTGACGAGTTTACCTCCGAGTAAACAACCCGGCGCATCTGTACTTCTTACCCGCATACTGTAACGAATACTCAAACGGGCTAACTAAACTTGGCTGGGTGTTCGCTGGTTGGTATGCTATGATAAGAAGAAGACTATCGGGTTGTTCACTTGGAAGTGAACTCGTTACTTGTATCAAAGATGTCAAACTAATATGATAAGATTGATAACTAAGTTGAGCACGAAGCTCCTATCTAATGGCAGACGTGCCAGTCTTATATAGAACCTTCGTTCTCAGAATACTACTACTAAGGAATGTTGGTCGACAGGTCGACGAGTCGACCAGTCGACTATCACGTGACCAACATGTTGGTAAAGGTATACATCCATTATCCAACCAATTAACGGCTCCTGCTTACATAAGAAAACTCCCTCTGGTTTCCCAGAACACATAAAGCTCCTAGGCCCATATGTGCTTGACTTGTTATGACGCCGCCTGGTCTTCACTTGTCACGTGTGCACGTGATTTTGTGACACATACCAACCGTCGAAACGATTACCTTTGTTAGATAGTTTGATTTTCGTTACACCTATTTAGCTCGGGCCTTATACCGGGGTATACTATATAAAATATAGGTATACAACCCTGATATAAGCTTAACTTATAATAAGTTACGGAATTATTTAGCTTATAACTAGTTATATAATAAAGGTACTTGTTGTCACAAATCACGTGCTAGCACTTGAGGAGTTAGTCCAGACGGGGTTCTGACAGGACAAACACATCATGGCTCTTATAGCAAAAAGGGATCGCTTAGGTTAGTTAAGCGATCCAGGAATTTCTTTGTATACAAGTCACGTGATATATGCAGGTCGACTTCTCGCCTGGTCGAGAAGTCGATTATCGACTATGTCGACAGTCGACATTGTCGACTTCAGGAACACGAAGGTTCTATATAAGACTGGCACGTCTGCCATTAGATAGGAGCTTCGTGCTCAACTTAGTTATCAATCTTATCATAT
>CAJVRM010000442.1:0-17239 GCA_911693285.1 Hymenoscyphus albidus | reverse complement strand
TCTTCTTCTTATCATAGCATACCAACCAGCGAACACCCAGCCAAGTTTAGTTAGCCAGTTTGAGTATTCGTTACATAGGGGTAATACTATAGAAGCGATAGGCGGGGATAGGTAAGGGGTATAAATATATAGGATTTATATCTAAAATAAATAAAAAAGCCTTTATACTAGCTAAATAGTAGTATATTTGTTTCGTTAGAATAGTCTAATTTATATATAAATTAGGAAACTTTTGTGACGGTTCTAACCGCCACTACACCTCAGACCAGCCCCTGGCTGGAACCCAGCGGATACCGTGCTTCCTGAGCCCGGCTCAGTTAGCCATAGCTTGGCACAACCTCCTGTATATAAGAACCTCTGGCTCCCGAGCTCTGCTCTCTTCTCTTCTCTCCTTACCTTAGAATCCTCGAATAGACAGTTCCACAGTGTCAATCTCACCACTCGTGATACCTGACGTAGTCGTGCTCCTGCGCGGTCCATCAGCTGTGCGTGTCGTCACAACTTTTATATAAGTTCTTAGGTTCTTTAGCCTATAGATATCTTAGACTTTTATATCTAATTAATATAGAGAGATTTACGTAGCTAAATATACCCTTACCATATCTAAATTCGCGAGCTAAACAAGCCCTTAACATAAGTTATATATAACGCTATAGCGATAGAAAAAAGGCTATAAAACTAGTAACTAAGTAGTAAAACAAAGATTCACGCTAATATTCTAAGTTAGGACCTTAGCACCAGAATTCAATTTATTACTGATTTACTAAAAGTGCCTTTTTATCTACACAGGCCTTTAAAACCTATGTAATACATGCCACAGGGCGATATCCACTTTAATAGCGACTCCCCCTACCCCCTAGTTGCGCAACAGCTGACAGCGTTGCGGAAGGAAAGGACGATGCTAACGCGGAGTTGTGGTTGCGGCTCTGGTTCTGGCTTGGGTGAGGGTTAGGAGTTTGTTTAGAGGTTTTGTGTGGTTTGTGAGGTTTGTGTGGTTTGTGAGGTTTGTGTGGTTTGTGTGTCTGTTGTGGTGCACGTGCATGACGCGTCCCCATGCCAAATAAACCATGCCCTTTTCCCGATTGCCCAGCGGACCTATTGTGGGCGATAACATCGTACGTCTGACGATCATTATCGTTATAGACACCACGTATTGCGCCAGGTGGAATACCTGGGGCCCATTGGTCAGAGGCTAAGACTGGTGTGTGTTGGAGGGGGCCAACGGGTGTGACTGGCAAATTTTCGTAGTTCTTATATGGTGAGGGGTATCGATGGGTGGGATCAGGAGCTGGAGCGTTTGGAATCTGTTGCTCCGCAACTTCCGCATACACCTAAGAGTGCCCAGTTGGATTAGAGGGATCTTTGACGCCTGTATACACGCTAAACTACTCGTCATGTTAGAACTATCAAAAGAAGAGCTCTGAACGTGAAGCTAGTCATGTAGTGATGTCTAGATAAACACAGAACGCGTTCCATAATACGTACATAGGATCGGTCTGTTGGACAGCGCTTGGGGGGTGGGAATGATGAAGAGTTGACGTGTGTGGACATGTTGAGATATGAGAGGGCCTTAGCACAAGGATACTAAGACGAAATGGATATTGGAGGCACACAGCGTAATTGCGATGGGCTGTTAATGTTGTCCGCAGCTACGGATAGTTCAACTGAGAAGGGCGGCTATAAGATTCTTATACTAGAATAAAGAGAAAGTTGATGCTACAGGAAATTTGGCTTGCCTGGCCTGCTTTCAGGTAGAAAATGTTGTGTTAGCAATTCTTTATTACATGATAGTCATTTTCAACTCCTGTTGGTCGTTGAAAGTCGTCTGACATGTAAACTGGTGTGCCACAGCCCAGTAAAGTTAACACATTATCCCACCTTGATTGGACTTGAGGGCTAAGATTATTGAAAAAGAGCACTTATCGGCGAATGTAGTACTTAGTAAGGTTATACAGCAGACGGGCTTCCTAAGCTAGGCTTACCTCTAGGAATTGTGTTGTTGTCTAACTGGTTCTACAGTGATCCATATAGAATATAATTTCAGCCACTTGGGGTCTCTTTCTATTACGCGGAGCACTTATTGGCGAATACCGTACTTTGTGAAGTAATACAGCAGATGGCGCACTTCGTACACTCAACTCACCTCTAGGAATCATGATCATGATGTTGTCAAACTGGTTCTCCCGTAATCAATATAGAACATGAGTTCAGCCACTTGGTGCCTTCCAGATGCGCTTCTCCAATTTAAATTACCTCTAGGATCGTGTTATTGTTTAACTGGCTCCACCGTAATCCATACAGAATCTGGCTTCAGCCACTTGAGGTCTCCTTATACTCCGTATACCCCTCAAAGATAATGCCTTCGCTTTTCAACTTTCCGGATAATCCGTACAGACATCCTATACCAATCATACCAGCACGTGCATACTTTAGAGTACGCAGCCTAGAATTGCATAAGGTCCCAAGGGCTGATAGAGTCAATTAATCTCCTCAATACAAGCGATTCTACTTATAGGCTTTCTTATGCGCTTCTTAGTCATTAGTAACAAACAGTCATATATTTACGGATCTCTGGGTTAGTGGGAGGGGATCAGGTTTATGGTTGTGGCGGCTTACATTATATAAAGGTCTTATAATGGTTGATCTTAGTGAGACTTAAGCTATCTGTCTGAGAACGTGAGCCTTTGAACTTGACGTCAAGTAATAAAGTATGTAATATCAACAATTATTATTACGGTTAATACAACTATCTCTAGCTAGGAATCAATCAAGCGATATACTATGCTCATTTTATCTCAACTGCTAAAGGGGTAGTATAACTTAATATAAAAAGAGCTGGACACTCCGTATTATCTTTCATGTTAGAGTTAAATTATCGGCTATAGGCTTGATTACGCCCAAACTCTTTACCGACGTGAATGATAACCAGGGCATGATATAGTCTATAGGGGTTACATTCTATCCTGAGGCCATGGATTAGTGGGTCCAATGTATAAAGGCAGGTTCCGGATTCTTGTGTCACCCGAAGCCACATGACCTTAATCTTCGGGCAACTTGAGTTATAATGCTGCCTGCTTATCTGCCACCTCAAGACACTTTCCCCCCCTCTTCCCCACACAAAACTCTTCGCCGCTCACAAAACATCATGACTGCCACTATTGAATCTGCAGAGCAGCTAAATCTTTCGAAGGGAGAACGAGATGTGTTCCTGATCATTCGGGAGTCCCTTGGGCGTGATGGTGAACAAAAACAAAAATTCCAGGACCTCCTCGATCGAATTCGCGGATTGTATATCCCGGATGAGTCCGAAGAACAAACGGAAGCAACGACATGGAATCTATGCTCGACTGTTATCGAGGTTGCTAAACGTGTTCCGCCCGACCATGACATCCTTATTCAGGTTTTGATAGGCTTGAATCAGGATCAAAACACGCGTCTGGAGCTCAAGGAGGTAAGATGAGACTTCCGAAATCTACGTAGAGAAAAAACTTCAATCGAAAATTACTCACTTCACACAGAACATACGGGAAGATTGGAAAAACCTTTCAACCTTTACACACTGTCTAAGAGATCAATGTATTGGTGAGATGATTCGAGACATAAAGTTCTTTCCACATGAATCATTAATCTGACCCAACTTTCAGATCCCACTGACGATGAAGGCGAACTTGACCCGGAGGCAGTATTAGAGTGGGAAAACATGAACTCTTTTGCGGCAAGATAGGCACTGAATGTGTTCGATGGCTCCCGTTCCCTGTGTGGCAGGTCAGATTGGCTCTGGAGTGTCCAGCAGCTGAAGGAACGAAGATGGAATGCAGGCTATGGGTGGCAACAGAATGGCTCTTTCATTGTGGAAATCAAATCTTTCAGGAAATATCTTCGACTGAGCCTGTAGATGAGAATACTGCCAGGGCGCTCAAACCTGGGCCACTTTGTCTTGTCTCGTCGCCGTTGAGTCTTGAACGGTGGGAATTTTGGACTCAGAGGCTTCTGGAAATCGGAGAATTAACGGATAAGATAAGTCAGCGGAGAAACATCTCTCAACGGATCCTAGAGACTGTCGAAAGAATGCGGGGTTTTTGTAATATGGATAAGATAGATACAGAACGAACGTAGGAGGATTGTCTAACATGCTAAAGTGTTTGTAGTATTATTAAAAGTAGTAATACTAAATATATTTGAATTCGGTATAACTTAAGCTATTTTCGCTAATTTACCGATTTCTCAAAATCTATACTTTTTACTCCGCTATATAATATACTCTTAAAGTCTTTCATAAGTTTAGTATATATCTATATAAACCCTAATACTCTAAATAGTAGTAAATAAAACCCTGTGAGGGTACAGACGTGGAGGAAGCGATGTGGCCCGTGCCCTTGGAACTGTAAATAGCCTCAGATCTTACGATCACTTCCACTCTTTGTAGACAATTTAGTTCTTACGCATACAGTTGACCTTGTCGCTATCGCACCCTTACAAACCCCTTTCTATTCTCTATTTATAAATTACTATAGTAATAATATTTGGCCGAGATACCCCTATCCAATGGATCAAACGATATACACAAGCTTGCTTAGTTACCCTCGATACGCAAAACACATCCTAAAAAGATTGTCACTTACGTAGTAAAAAGACTGGCTTACGTAGTAAAAAGACTGGCTTACGTAGTAAAAAGACTGTCGCTTAGGCGATATCTTTCAACCTTATTTCAGCCTCTCCTTTCCGTTCCTCTCCCAAATACAGCCTCTCCTTCTCTACTCCTATCCAGTTAAATATTCTACTATCCCCCCCTTTGCTAGGCCAAAGGCCTGGCTCTCCTACTCCATTCCCAAGGGTCAGGATAGGAGAGGACGGGAGATACCATAAACTGACCATCCTACTCTAAATGAGAATAAAACTCTACAACTCTACAACTCTACAACTCTATACCTCTATACTACCAGACCGTACCGTAACACCCTACCACATATCTCAATAATACCTGGTAACACCATCTTTTACATGCCCTGAAAGGTACTATAACCTACCACCACCACCACCCTCTTATCTCATCTTAGATCAAACCACTTATTAATCGCGAAGAAGACGCCCATGAAAGGACTAAAAACATCCAACGACCACGTCAAGGCGCAGTCATATCGCAAACTGGTATTTCCAGCTTTCCATCGGGAAAAACGGTGGGTACCAGTAGGTGGATATAAGTCTTACATACAAGGATGTAACAAATCTTACAGTGCCCACAGTTAACAAAATTTACTCAAGAACACAAGGGGAGTCAAAAATAATTGAAACGTTTATTTCATTCAATCTTCCAACCAGAAATCACATTCATTGCAAGAATCATTTTTGTTCGCTCAGCCAGCCATTGTGTTAGTAGCTTTTGGTATAATAGACGCTGCACAGTCCCCCGCCCAACCCCCATTTCCAATCAATTCCGTCCACCCATCATGAAAAATGCCAACACAGGCTTGTCCTTGCAAGTATGAAACCAGCTCCTTTCATCCGGACACTGCTTTTTGGTTTTCCTTTTGGTTCTTATTGATGATGTCCTTCACCAATGTTTCTGCCCCATCAAGATCATCAAGATCCAACCGAGTCATTTCCACACCGAAATAATTTCCGATTGCTGATAGCGCGTCAAAAGAGGGTTTATCGAAGACAAAACTGATTGCCAATCCAGTACGTCCAAATCTGCCAGTTCGACCGATTCGATGAAGATATGTCTCAAAATCTGGGACTTCATCTCTGCCATTTGGTGATAATCTCTTCATTGGAACGTCATAATTGATTACCAATGAGATTGCCGAGATATCAATTCCTCGTGCAAAGACGTTGGTTGTAATAAGCACCTTGAATTCTCCGTTACGGAATCGTTGAATAGCGTTATCGCGCTCACTTCCCAGCATACCGCCATGGAGTTTAAGAACCTGGTGGTCGGCCTCCGACAATTTATGTTCGATTGCATCGGCTGTTGCTCGCGTCTATTTAATATCGAGTAAGCAACTGTAAATTCTTAATCCCTGTCTTGGAAACTTACCTTGACGAAAATGATAGATTGTCCAATTGTCGTAAGACCATACAGTTGAACCAGAGTCTCATATTGACCATCTCTTCCCGCTTGACTATCACAATCCACAAACATCTGTTTGATCCCCTTCACGGTCAACTCTTCAACCTTCAATTCCAATCTCATGGGATCTGGACAGAAGAAGCTCGCAAATTTGTTGACATTTTCGGGGAAGGTTGCCGAAAACAAGAGAACTTGGGCAGTCGGGGGAGTGAATCTGTTGTCAATTAGACTAAATCAATAGGACAAGGTACAGACACGAACCGTTTGATACGAAGAGAACTGTCCCCATGCCCTTGCGAGGACAACATTTGATCCGCTTCGTCTAAAACCACTATTCTCAATTGAGATGTGTTAAGTTGACGTTGTTTAATGAGACCTTCTATTGTGCCAGGAGTTCCAACCACAACCATTGCGTTGACTGGTCCTCTATGGGGAGGAGGGCTATTTGGATCCTTTGGATCAGGCGACACAGCAGAGTGTACTCTCAACGTCTCCTGACCCACAAAGTACTGGCCCATAGTTTGAATAACACCGACGATCTGTATAGCCAATTCTCTAGTTGGTGCTATACACATAGCTTGTGGTATGTTCGGCTTGGAAAAGTCAAGGCGAGCAAGCATAGTGATTGCAAAAGTTCCCGTCTTTCCAGTTCCAGATCGCGACTGACCAATCATATTTGGCGGAGGGTTCTCGAGTAGAAGATGAGGTAGGGCTTGACTCTGAATGTTTGATGGTCTCAGAAAACCCATTGAATAGAGTCCTTTGAGTAGCAGTGGATTACTAGAACGAGGGGTCAGTACATGTTTGAGGTATTGGGTTTATTACAAAATTCGTTTGATCGATGCGCGCCGCATGAGTTCCATGAGCATACACATCGACGTAGAGCAGGTTGACTTACAGGCCCAGGTCTTCCCATGTTTTGATAATGCGACGGTCCTGACTGTCAAGACCTCTCTGCTTCTGCTGATCGCTGTAGTAAAGATCAATTGGTCCATCGTCGTCATCCTCCATCATTCCAGAGCCACCGAGAATTGTAGCAGTTCCGTCCACCTGGGCAGCAGGAAGTGGGGATGGGGTGTCCTTCGTAGGAGTTGCGCCAGTGGGAGAAGAAACTTCATCAGCCCACGACGAAGTTGCTGGTCGAGTTATACGATCTGCGAGAGACGGAGCCTTCTCCGCGTCCTCGGACGCGTTGCCAGACATGTTGTGATGAAAGTTTCCTGGCGTAGAGGCGACAAGTGGTTGTATGGTAGAGGTCTGGATTCGAGGTTGAAGTTGAAGTGCGACAGGGCAGGGCGCCGTCGGTAGTAATAAATAGCTGGCGGGAGGGTTGCGGTCAGCGCAGAAGCGGGACAATATATTTGTGTTTGAAGATCAAAGGAAGGATAGGATGGGTGGAGAGCTCAAAGAGGCTGGTGGTGGTGGTGTTTGTTTTCTTTGACAGAGAGGTCAAGCTTAAGCTCCTTGCTTGGTACCAGGTATGCTAGGTATGCGCTCTTGCTCCCGCCAGGGCTCCAGCATGGCGGGGTCTGCTTTTAGCGTGCCTCGTGCTCGTGCTCACCCGTACAAGTACTGGGTAATTCAGCCTTGTTTGTGTTTCGGCCTTATGAGGCATCGAGTCCTCGGCGATATCGGGCTCGGGCACCGGCTCGGGCGGCGGGCCATTACTTCCCAACCTTGGACTGTTACTGTATGGATGATCGTGGGGTGGCAGTGACTGTCATTGCGCTTCGACGACTCAATATACCAATTCATGCGCATACTCTCCCTGCCCTCTGAATTATGACGTTGGCTCAATTTGACCGTCATTCGTGACTCCTTCTTGGAAGAATCAAACATCTCTCCTCTGTGCAAAATTGTTGCTACCAAACATGGCAGATGTAGACATTGCCCCCAACTTTGGGCTTGAGCTCAAGGTACGTCTCTGATTAGCTTCCGCTTGCGCCGGGATTTAACTCACCTCTGCATTTCAGGATGGATTTAAACCAGTCAATGCTTGGGTCTCGAACGGAATAACTTGGTTGGATGACATTCAACAGTTTTACCGAGAACGAAGTGTCATTGAGAAGGAATACAGCGCGAAGCTCAGTGCCTTGGCTAAGAAGTACTATGAAAGGAAGGCCAAGAAGTCGAGCCACTTGAGCGTTGGAGATACGCCTGTTATGACACCTGGATCGCTGGAGAGGTATGCTATGACTTTTGCTGGGGAAAGTCTTCGGCTGACTGGAGGAACGCAGTGCTTCGTTGACAACATGGACGACCCAACTAACGACTCTAGAGTCGCGAGCGGCTGAACACGACCGTTATGGTGGAGAGTTAATCACACAACTGGCAGATCCATTAAAGGTCATTGCCAGTCGATATGAAGAATTGCGAAAACGTCATGCCGAATTCGCTGATAAATTAGAAAAGGAGCGAGATTCAACCTTTGGAGACCTGCGGAAAATGAAGGGCAAATATGATTCGGCTTGCCAGGAAGTTGAGAATAAACGGAAAAAGACTGAATCAGCATTCGACTATGGAAAAGCGAAAGCCCAGAATGCATACCAGCAACAAATACTCGAGATGCATAACGTCAAAAACAGTTATCTTATTGCCATTAATGTTACGAATAAGCAGAAGGAGAAATATTACTATGAGTATGTTCCGGATCTTGTCGACAGCATGCAGGACCTCTCTGAATCGCGAATATCGAGATTGAATGGAATTTGGTCATTAGCAGCACAGATTGAAACTGGTATGTTGAATCGTAGTATGGATTTTGTCGATCATTTGGCGAAAGAGATTCCACGAAACCAGCCCCATCTCGATTCCATGATGTTTGTGAGGCACAACGTAGCTTCTTGGCAAGAACCACCAAACAAGGCATTTGAACCAAGTCCTATATGGCATGACGACGACCTTATGGTGGTGGACGATACGGCCAAGGTTTTCTTAAGGAATGTATTGAGCAAGTCCAAAGCGCAGCTGGGTGATTTAAGGAGGGAAGTCGACAAGAAACGAAGAGAAGTGGAAGGCACAAAAAGAGTGAAGCAACAAATCCGAGAAGGCAGAGACAAGAGAGATGAGGTTGAAGTGGTCAAGGCCATTTTTGCACTCCAGGAAGAATTACATCAGGTCGATCATAAAAGATTAACAGCAGAGGTTGAAACCGACACTATTACAGCTGCAGTTGGGGATGTGACCCTAGGAGCGAAGAGTCACAACTTCAAATCTCAGACTTTCAAAATTCCAACAAATTGTGATCTGTGCGGAGAACGAATATGGGGGTTATCAGCCAAAGGATTCGATTGTCGAGACTGCGGTTATACATGCCACAGCAAATGTGAGATGAAGGTTCCTGCCGAATGCCCTGGTGAGCAAAGCAAGGAAGAAAAGAAGAAACTGAAAGCAGAAAGACAAGAAGCAGCCAACGCATTAAAGAGTCCCGGAATCCCTGTACATCCTCCTGACAGTGTTTCTGACCTACCTTCAATGACTCGAAGTAATACCATGAACTCATTGAGTTCTGGCTATGCAGCCAGTGCCCATCGATCGGTTTCTGGTAATGGACCAAAGTCACCCGTTGAAGAGACACAACCGGAAAGGCCAACATCTCTAAAGCCAATTAGTGCACCGAATACTTTACGAAAGAATCGAGTTATTGCGCCACCTCCTGCGGCCTACATTAGCGAGCTTCCTGGAAGTGTTCCTGCTCCTTCGAATGGTTCCGGAGTGTCTCTTTCTAATGAACAGAAAGGGAAAATGCTCTACGCGTACGATGCTAGCGGTGATGGCGAGATCACTGTTGCGGAAGGAAAAGAAGTAACAATCCTGGAACCGGATGGCAAGTTGTCCCATATTCCTCTGCCGTGCAACTTCCGCTAACAATAATTCAGATGGTGGTTGGACAAAAGTCAAAGCCAGCTGGAAAGAAGGGATTGTACCAACGGCATACATTGAGATCTTTCCGGCAGCACCTCGACCTTCATCCGTATATTCCAATTCGGGATCCTCCATGGCAGGTAGCATGCAGGGCAAGAAACAAGGTCCAGCAGTTGCACCCAGACGCGGTGCAAAGAAACTGAAATACGTTGAGGCGTTGTATGAATACACGGCGCAAAGTGATGCTGAGCATAGCATGGTGGAAGGCGAGAGATTCGTGCTTATCAAGGAAGATCCTGGAGATGGGTGGGCGGAGGTTGAAAAGGGAGGTGCTACGAAGAGTGTCCCTGCCAATTATGTACAGGCTGTATAGTGAATGAGTGGACGAGTGAGCGAGCGAGTCTGGAGTAGGTGGAGCGTTGCAATATGTGGTGGGATATGGTTTTTGGCTGCACTGGCACATCTGAGTTGTTCGGCGATACGGGAAAGCGGAAATGCATTGGCACAATGGCGTTGGTGGACTTTTTCCCTTTCCCTTATTTTGGAAGGCCGGAAGTTTTTGGAGGGAGCGCTCACACTCACAGCCTTGCGTTTGTTACCTATTTAGTTTAGCATCGCATGGTTACGTTTGATAGTAGATACTATTAGCTGGACAGGTATTATCAATCCACAATTGATAGTACGGATGGTTCAAATGGAAGTGCAAAAGCATGCTGTGAGTGAGCTTATTTTCACAGGATTTTCTAATTTCATTGTATTTCCTTACGGTGGGAGGAGAGGGGGTTTATTACTGTCAGCGAAATTGCTCTAGCATTAATGTATGGTAGGTACATTTTCAACGCACTTCCATAAGTAGGTAGGTAGAGGGGAACGTCAAGGCTGTCGAAAATGGATACTCATACTTCAGATCTCAGCTCCCCACACCATTGATTGAAGCTATGGAGTATTATCAGGAGGATGCCCGATCCGATGACCAAACAATCGTGGGGAAATGCCGCCTCATCCCACCTTTTTATGGACTTATCACTTGGTTCCCCTCCACTCTAACTCTCCCTTCGTCCACCGCTCTCCTACGACCCACGTTCCTTCAGCCGCGGCCACGATGAAAAAGCAATGAAGCGCGGGGAGAAAGAGAAAAGCCACGATGCTTGATTGTAGAGAATGACTAGCTAGCCTATACGGTCTGGGGGCTACACTACTGAGGCGTCTGCACGCTGGAAGGGCGTGCAGAATGAGCTGAGGAGGAGAGGCCGCTGAAGCGTGGAGTAGATACAGTAGCTTGGAGTCTTGTCTGGCACGCGACTGGCACAAGCTTCTTTCCACTCCTCAGAGACGAGTCTCCCATTGTCTTTGATATCTCTACCTTGACACATAAATCCATCACCAGTATCAATTGCACGAGGGAAAGTCTACGAGCGGATTGTGAATTGCTTCATCGCGTGCATTCTTTGTTCTGCTTGGACCAATTGTTGTCCTGGTTCTTTTTCTAGCCTCGGCACTGCTTCCCTACGTCAGTCGTATCGGCACAGCACAGTCACAGACTGCGAGGACCTATCGAGGGGTCAAGGGACAATTGTCACACGCTGAATTGGAGAGCTTCATCAGATCAGCTTATGGGAAAGAGTAGTCATCGCCATTGAAGGGTTCACCAACACTCTCCCAGAGGCCTGAGGGCCGGCAAAACACATATTCAACATGTCGTGGAGGAAATCCGAGATGTTGATGGACACCATCAAGCATTATTCGGCATTCCCTGCCACGGGTGTGAGCTTGAGGCAGATGGTCCAGTTTGGAGAGAGACCGTCGACAGGTGCGTTGTTTGGTGTTGCCATGGAAAAGGTGTCTGCGCGGCGGGGCAATAGCTGAAATCTGTTTGCAATAGGGACCTTATTTCGAGCTTCACAATTCCTCTCCGAGGAGCTGCCCATACGATTGGCACATCGAGTACAGGAATTGGGGGATCTGCCAGATGGACTCAATGAAATGCCCTCCATCAGGAAAGTGCAAGATTGGTACGCACAGTCATTTGAAGTATTACTCTACTATTTTCTCAAGACGAGCTGAGGGGGATCTGACATGTGATGCAAGGAAATAACGACTCTGCAAAGACCCAGTCTCTCGAAAGACGTCCGCGATCGACTCATGCGGCCCTCGAAAACGGACGGGAAGCCCTCCAAGATCCTCACGGAAACGACGTTAAATCCCAGCGTCAAAAAGGGGCAGTATAGCTCCCTAACCTGGCAGCAGAACGCCAAAGGAAAAGAAAACGGGGACGCAAAAAAGGCTGCGAGACGTTACTTTGCTACGGTGGAAGATACGTCCGACTGGCCCCCCGAACTCCACGATTACAACCAGAGGTTTGCGCAGACGTTGAACCAGATCAAGCGAAGGCATGATAGCGTTGTAACGACCGTTGCCCAGGGAATCCTGGAATACAAACGGAAACGTCAACGCATGCAGATTGACAACAATATTCAAGCTTTCTTGGACCGATTCTACATGTCCCGAATTGGCATTCGCATGTTAATTGGACAGCATATTGCGCTGACGGATCAAAGTCATAGTAAGGATCCGGCGTATGTGGGAATCATCTGCACCAAAACCAACGTGAGAGATCTTGCGCAGGAGGCTATTGAGAATGCGCGATTCGTCTGTGAAGATCATTATGGCCTATTTGATGCGCCCAAAGTCCAACTCGTTTGTCCCCCGAATCTACATTTCATGTATGTCCCAGGCCATTTATCGCACATGCTCTTTGAGACCCTGAAAAACTCTTTACGAGCGGTGGTGGAAACCCACGGACAGGATAAAGAGGATTTCCCCGTGACGAAAGTTGTCGTTGCTGAGGGAAAAGAGGATATCACGATCAAGATCTCGGATGAAGGGGGTGGGATCCCGAGAAGTTCGATCCCGCTGGTTTGGACGTATATGTATACCACCGTTGACACAACGCCGAGTCTCGATCCAGATTTTGATAAGAGTGATTTTAAAGCTCCTATGGCGGGCTTTGGATATGGATTACCTATCTCGAGACTCTACGCCCGATATTTTGGGGGCGATCTGAAACTCATTAGTATGGAAGGGTAAGTGATCAACCTCTTTCCCCTTTCCCTTTCCCTTTAACCCCTTTCCCTTCCCCTTACATCCCCTTCTCCTTACATCCCCTTCTCCTTACATCCCCTTCTCCTTACATCCCCTTCTCCTTACATCCCCTTCTCCTTACATCCCCTTCTCCTTACATCCCCTTCTCCTTACATCCCCTTCTCCTTACATCCCCTTCTCCTTACATCCCCTTCTCCTTACATCCCCTTCTCCTTACATCCCCTTCTCCTTACATCCCCTTCACAACACTAAACAAAACCCCAGCTACGGAACGGACGTCTACCTGCACCTCAACCGCCTCTCGAGCTCCTCGGAGCCTCTCCAATAACAATCAGCCGTCATGAGGGACACCTACACCACCCCCTATCGCCCCAACTCTGCTCCGTGGGCGTCTCAGGGATTGACGAATTTGTGGAGAGAGCAGAGTCACGTGGCGAAGTTGCAGATGCGGTTGAAGTTAAGATCTGGTGCTGCGACGGGGATGCTGAGAGAGGTCTCGGAGAGGAAACAGGTTGGGGATGCGGTGAGTATGGTTAATGAAGGCAGGAATGCCCGTGCGAGGTATGGGTTCTTTGGCGGGGAGGGGGGNAGGTTTAGCTGGTGGGGGGGGATGTATGATGGGTGTGTGTTGTGGTGTTGATGGAATGATGGGGAAAAAAGGATGGGCTAGGTGAGGACCATGAGGGAATGTGGGCAATGTGGGAATGAAATGAGATGAGATGAACATGAGATGAAAATGTATATATTGTGCGCCAGGCCATCATGATTCTCGATGTTTTTGCTTTGTTTGTTTGTTTGTTTGTTTGTTAGACTTTATTTATATAAATTTATACTTATTTACTTATTTATTTATTCTTACTTACTTCCTAACACTTGTTAGACTTGTTTATACCTACAGTGGTTATATTACACTATTTTAGAGAAATGAATAAGTAGCTAGATTTCTTTTCTGTTTTTTCGTTTTTTTGGGGGGAGGGGAAGGGAGGGAGGGCGAAAGGGGAAAGGGGGGTGGTTTTGAAATTTTAAATAGCTGGAATTAGAGAAGGCTCAGAAGGGTGATGTTGATGTGATGGATGGGTAGGTAGAGAGAGGTTAGGATTTGAAGGATGGGATTTCTTTAGGTAGGTTGGTGGGTTGGTGGAGGGAAGTTAATGGAGGTAGGTCGGTGGAGGTAAGTTTTTGGGTATTAACCCCCCCTTTTTTTGGATTTTTTACGGGGTTTGGAGGAGCTAGAGTGGTGGTTGGGAGGAAATCGGGGGATATATAGGTACTGTAGGTGGTAGAATGAGATGGAAGGGAAGATGTTGGGAATTTGATTAGTGGAATAAGGCGGGGCTAGGGCTAGGGGGGAAGGGAAGCTAATATAGATAGGTAGGTAGGTAGTTGATGGGTTGGTATAGGAGTATGTAGAGATCTGATGTTAGAGTTGGAGATAGGTGGATAGGTGGATAGGGTGGAAGTATTTGGGATGGTGGGAATGGGAATGGGAATAGTAGGTTCTGTGGGATATAGTAGGGGTAGATGGTAGTTGTGTTGTAATAGAGGACGGGAGAAGGGAGGGGGAAAGGAGGTAGGTGGGTATATTTTGATCTTTACTTATAACGGCTTTTCTTAGGAAGGAAGGGGAAGAATAGAGTTCGGGATTTGTAATTCTATTTTATTCTAAGGCCGTCCTATGGAATATTCTATTCTAAATAGTATAAGTAAGTGCTGGAATATTCTATTCCAAAGGGTAAGGGTGGAACATTTAGACTTCTAATTAGAATTCCTACGTAACCTGTAATATATATAGGTAGTAGTTCCGGTCCGAGTAACTAAGAAGCTTAGCCTAGGTTTAGCCTTAGTATTGTTATTTATTATATAGCGTAGCTAGATTAAATACTTGTAATATATAGGGTAAGTACGTATGGTATAGCTAATATACTAAGAGTAAATATAATATTAGAATATTATTTAACTTATATATATTATAACGTGCATGTATAGCGAACCGGCCAAACAAGCGAACCGGCCAAAACTTTCTACACTCGCGATTGAAATTGTAAGAACTCTACCACAACGCCTCCAATTAAAAAAAAATATTCAGAAATTTCTTCCTCAGATACTTCCTCTATTATATTACAGGTGCGCGTATTATGACCAGTCTCTCCGCAGTTGCCACAGCGCCGTGCACGTGATTCTTCCCTCGGCTTCCGACCACTACTTCTCTTTATTTCCTGCATTACCTGCTCACCAACGTCTCTATCATCCTGTAGGTCCTGCGCTTCCTGTTGACTAAGTGATCCTCCTTGCTGTAGGCGTGTTTTTTTAGCTCTACGGCGCTTACTTAGTACTTCATTTGCTTGTCGAAGTCTCTGGTTCTCAGCTTTCAATAGTACTATCTGGTGCATTACTTTTGATGCACCCTTCGTAAACTGGTCAATGGCCTCGTAAATAGGGGTTGGAGAGCTACTTTGGTGGCGTAAAATTCGATCTTTAATAAATGCAGTCTGTGATAAGGCTTCAGTAGGGTTATTTGGTGTCTGGGAAACCCAAGGCTGAGCGGAATACGGGGGGGAGTTTGGAGGCGTTGGCGTCTTTAGCTTAAGATCAAGTGTAGAAATTACACTTTCTGGGTCAAATGGAAGAAGCCCAGCCCCTCGGAACCCTCCTCGGATATTGCTTTCTGTCATTGCAATATTAAATGCGGCGTGGAAGGCAGGAAAGAAATCATCCTTAGTAATATGGATGATCTGAGCCCGCATCATATCTTCAATTTGCTGACCATATGCCCTTTTCAAAGGGCTAAAACAGCCAACGTCGAGTGGCTGGAGTATATGAGAAGAATGAGCAGGCATACAAAGAGTGATAATGTTGTTTTCCTTGCAATATTCCTCAAATTCGTCGGAGTGGTGGCTTTCATGGCCGTCGAGGACTAATAGACGATAACCACCAATAGATTGGGACTTTGTATGCTTCTCAAAATGTCGAATCCAATCCATGCCTTTCTCATTTGTTGTCCAACCATTTTCAGTAATAGCAATCACCCAGTTAGGTGGAAATCCACTGTTTTGGTACCAAGAAGCGAGGTGATTTTTTGCGGCAACAATCACAAACGGTGGAACACACCAGCCTTGGGCATTAACCCCCTGGATTACTGTAACCCATTCCCGATTACCAGGCTGTACTCTTTTTGCTTTTACACGTCCTTCTGAGCTTGTAATAACCATTGCAGTTGAGATAACGCCCATCATAAACCCAGTCTCGTCAAAGTTGTAGATATCTGCATCGTAGATTCCGTACTTCGCTATTGTGTTTCGTACAAGCTCAAACCAGCCACGAATGACTTCTGGATCTTCGCACTTAGCTCTCTGATAGTCGTATTTTCGTTGGAAGCGTGTCTGGAGTTCTGGGCGGCGCTTAACAAAGTTATAAGCCCAACGCGTCCCGACGCGTGGCGCGTCGCGTGCTTCAAGAAGTCGATTTGCTATATCTTCAACTACAGATATCCGCGGAGGAAATCCTTTTGTAGCTAGGTCGAGGATATGTTGAACAAGTACTGATTCCTCTAGCTCGGTCATTTTCCGTGAATTGGCTAAAATATCGCGTCGTGAAGGTATACCAAGCAAACGTCGACCTAGCTTGCGGTGGTCTACAGAATAGGTCCTGGCAGCAGCTCGAGCACGTAAATTTGGGTCTTTTTGCATAGCTTGGATAGCTAAGACTAACCGGCTTTCGTCATTTTTCAGAGGCATCCTTCGTTGTAGAGAAATTTAATATTTCGTGGAGGTGTGGTGGGGTCGCCGGGTTTTGGCCGGTTCGCTTGTTTGGCCGGTTCGCTATACATGCACGTTATTTAAGAATATATTAAAATAATTAATAGAAGAGGTTTAAGCTTTAGAGTAATATAGAAGATTATAAGAACTAATCAATATTAGTTTAACTCTAAGTTAATAAAGCCGAAAAAATAAATAAGAAAAGTATAATATACGGCTAATAGTTTAGTATCGAATATATCGTATTATAAAGACTATTAGTTATATATACCGAGTAAAGGTATTATAAGTACTACTACTATTATATAGTAGTACTTAGTACTAAGTATAGTACGTAAGTAGCCTTAAGTAGTATTTACTTATACCGATACTAGATGTAACGAATACTCAAACTGGCTAACTAAACTTGGCTGGGTGTTCGCTGGTTGGTATGCTATGATAAGAAGAA
>CAJVRM010000441.1:0-30606 GCA_911693285.1 Hymenoscyphus albidus | reverse complement strand
CGCTAGAGTTGAGCACCTCCGGAACACGTCGAGGAAAATGCAGTGTACTAGATGCCAGGAAGACGGGCACCCTCTTAAATACTGTAAAACCCCTCCAAAGTGTATATTCTGCTCCCAACAACACCAAAGCTCGCAACACAAATGTCGTCAGTGCGAAGCTCAAGGCGGAGCCTGCGTACACACTACCACCGATGCTATCACAGAATCCCAATGATAGAAAGCCCGATCAGAATCATCTCTTTTAATGCCAACACTACATCAGAAGCCATGGAAAACGCGCTAGAAATAGCTGTCCAAGTCAAAGCAGACATTGTACTCTTCCAAGAACCATGGTTTCACAACGCACGAAACAGACAAAATTATACAGCTGTCACCTCGACAGCACATGGCAGTTTTACGCAAATTCTCCCAAACCACTTGCCCAGCAAAAGGCCTCGAACAATTACCTATAACTTATACTAGAAGTTTCGTATAATCGCTTTTTATATAGTATATAACTTATAGAGTAAAGTTAAGGTATCTTATAAATCATTCACGAACGAATATTCACTAGATAAAGTAACGCTTAGTGAATATAAGTAGGTACGAGTAGCTATGTAAATTAAGCGACATGTTTTTGTTTGCGTTTTATCCATATTTCAACACCCTATTATTAAAGTGCAACCCAAGACACTGTAGCTTTTGTTATCTACCTAGTAACAGGTAAACAACCCCTTTAGCGTAACCGAGTGACCCACTTCTTTGTGTAACCACCTCATGCTAGATCGGAGACTAGCGTCGCAGTTGGGTACAGTATCTCGGAGCAGCTTCGGAAAAATACAGATTGCATGTCGACTGTCCGACAAACTTTGATCTCTCTTTTTTTTTTTGTAACTTCCAACTGCGACCTATCAAACCAACAAGTTTCCGCACACAAATTGCAAGGAAACGATGATGGTTTCTGATATCGTGTTGGCTGCAGCGATCGCTGCGGCCCTAAAATTGGTCCTCTGGATTTACGAAAGTGCGCGACAACCTACTAATGGTCAACTTCACGCCATAACAAATGCTCATTTCAGCACACCTTTCTCTAGACTCTGGCTTCTTTGGATCCGAGCAACTGGCGAGGAGTTCACCAAATGCCTTGAGGCTCATCGCACACTCGGCCCTATCATCAGAATCGGTCCTAATGAGATCAGTATCAATCACGTTGACGGGGTCCGCACTGTGTATGGTGGTAACTGGGATAAGTCAAGCATGTACGACAAGTTCACATACTTCGGGTAAGATGCCATCACCCGTCAATACACAAGAAAAAGCTGACATTGGAGGTTCTCACCACTCTTCGCGATACGCCAGGGAAAGTCTCACGCGGAAAGAAAGCGACTCTTCACTCATGTCTTCTCCAAATCTACAATTGTCAACTCCGCCAAACTCAACGATCTTCTTCAATCCATCTTAACCGCCAGACTGTTACCTAGGTTGCGGCAAGCATCCGATAACGGCGATGACGTGGAAGTGTTTTCTCTGACGAGAGAATACAGCATGGATGTTGTCACTGGTTATCTTTATGGCAAGGAGAACGGAACAAACTGGCTGGAGAATCACGACAATGCTGCGCATCACCTAACTGCATTCCAACAGTACGCTGAGCGTTTGGCATTCTTCGCCATTACAGATTTGCACTCGCTGGTGACTTCCTTCAAGCGTTTAGGTATCGATCTGGTCCCCCCTTCCGTGGATATGGCGTATGAAACCATCAGCTCCTTCTTATGGGACATCACAACCCGCACAATTGATTCTTTCAAAAATGGCGAAACTGAAGTGAAGGGTGACACTGGAATATTGAAAGACGTATGGCAAAAGCTTGGTAACGTCACAGCGGAGGAAAAAACAAGACTGATTGCATCTGACATGGGCGATCAACTCCATGCCGGCCATGTGGCCACGGGAACTATGCTCACCTACCTCATGTGGGAGTTGTCCAGAAACATCGACATTCAAACCAGACTCAGACGTGAATTAGCCTCCCTCAACGACCCCTATAGCTCTGAATTGTTAGACGCTGTGCTTTTGGAGACCTACCGCATGTACCCCGCTGGTTATGGACCATTTCCTCGTGTAGCATCAGAGAACTCAACAGTACATGGATTCGCCATTCCCAAAGGAACTATTGCTAGTGCATCGCCATTCATGCTTGGCCGCAACGCTGCTATGTTTCCCAATCCTGACTTTTGGTTGCCTGGTAGATGGGTCGGAGTTGACTCAGACAAGAAACGACAAATGCAGCGCTGGGTATGGATGTTCATGAGCGGACCACGCATTTGTATTGGAGAACACTTGGCTGTCATTGGTACGTATCGACTGCCTTCATCTTTCTTCCTTTGTTGTACTGATACTTTTATACAGCAATGAAGAGATTCGTCATCGAGATTTATTCTCGTTACGAGACAACAATCATTGGCGATCCCGACATGACACAGCTCGAGACCTTCTTCTCCGTCCCTGCCGGTGCATCACTACCATTGAAATTCCGACGGGGCCCATTGAAGACAAATCGTTGAGGTCACAGTGTTCGCATTTTACAAATGGCATCGCTTTTTATAAATGGCATGGTATTATTAAGATCTCAAGACTGGCTTGTAGATAGATAGATATTTTTCAAGACCAGCTCAAATACAATTGCTTCCAAGGTGTCGCATGACTCTCATCTAAGACACACCTACGGGACAAACATATGACTTTGAGTGACTTTTCAAGGAGATGTTGAATTGGATGTGCGCGGGAGCTAGAATTTCCCACCACCAGATGCAGAACTCCGTAGTTATCAGCAACGTCACCTCTCCTTATCGACTCCGAATCTTCAGCAATGCAGAGAACTCATATACATTGAACCAATAAGTTGTATATATATTAGTCAGAAAGTCTTCGAATAAGTACATGATAAGCACATACTTTTGCACTCCCTCGTACTAGACCCCCAAAAGACATCGAGACGCAAGGACGATCAACACCAATCTGTGTAATATGCTACCATCACCCCACCTTATGAGATTTGTAAGAATGGGCGAGGGTAATATCGGGGTAATTCATCACCGGCTCCTGGTGGACTGGAAGAGTGACATGGAAATATTTTCTATTCACGTAATAGATAGTCATCCTTCACTACTGTATCTATATTGAATCTGTGAAGGACAAGCCTGTGAATGTGCAACTATGGGTAAATACTTTGTGCATGTGTGTGTGGTTGCAATTCTGCTGACTGAGGCGCCGGGAACTGAGTAATGATTGAACCTTCTACTGTAGCGGGACGGTGCTTGGATTTGCGGAACGATTGGGTATGCTGGAGGTGTTGATTGGATGCGTGAAGGTGGGATTTAAGTTGGCTTTTTACTTATGCTATGCTTCAAGATCTGGAAATTAGGCAATTCATCAATATCAAGTGGTTGACATACTTGTCTAAATTGTCCAAATATTTCAATATCATGAAACAGACTACTCTCATAGAGAGGCGAAAGGAATCTCCACCTCTTAATATCTCCACGGGCGACTGGAAACGACTCGGTGGCCAGGAATCGATTGAGCCACATGCTTTCGGAAGAGAAAATATATCCTGTTCGTACTACGAGAGTGTTGTGACGGATGGTCGTGCCTGATGCCTTGATGGATGCCTGCATCTGTCAAAAACCGGTATCCATACTTGAAGCCGTCAGACATATTTCAACACTGTTGTATAACTACTTGAGGTTTTGTGCTACTATATTCCATGTACCCAGCCAGATAAGGAAAATGTATGAGGGAAGTAAATCTTCTATCTCGACCACTTATTTCTATAAGATTGATTGAAGCCCAAAGGAGCAGACCAAAAAGTCAAAGTCAAAGACCAATCTTCACTTTATCAAACAACCAAACAAGCAAAAGTCCTCATCACACTTTCAATATGAAGCCATTCACAAACATGCTTCTCTTGTTGGCGGTTGCCTCAACCACCCTCGCTATCCCTGTTGACAGTAAGTAGTAGCGAATCCTCGATGGAGTATCAATCTAACAACATTCTGTCCAGAAAAGGGGGATGCGATGTTGATGCCGGGCATATACACCGTGGAAGAGAGTCACCGCAATAATGCGTATCCAAAGTCTGAGGCCCAAATTACAAAGGAGCATGAGAACGCGAAGATGTCACCACGAATGTACGTTGCAGAGGAGGATCACAAAATGGATGCTTATCCCAAATCTGAGGCGCAGGTTGCTAAGGATGAGGAGATGATAGCACCACGAATGTACGCTGCGGAGGAGAATCACGTCCAGAACGCGTATCCGGAATCTGAGGCTCAGTTTGCTAAAGAGGGTGCTATGATGGGGTAATTCTAGTGTCTGGGGACTCTTGAGCCCTAGCTGACAAGTCCATTCTTGATGGATTCTGAGGGAGTGGGGGTTTGTAACCACTTTATGGAAAGGCCATGGGAAATATGCCTTGAAACTTTGACATTGCTTAATGAAATCCTTTTTTTCTCAATCTTTGTCTAATATGCTGTTCTATGTCGTACTTCATTCAGATTTATCAATACCGGCATTCGGTGGTACGATCCCCTAGTAATAATTAAGCGAGACTTGGTGTGCATACAGATTGACGGATGATGAAAGACTGGAAGAAGCTACATGTCCAATCAAAATGTTGAGTAAACCACTGTTTATATGTGCTAGCGGGTTTATGCATGTCGTGCCTAGTGACACCACGGCAACGTGTTCTCATATCGATGCCACCATGGGCAACAAGCATTTGTGACGGAGGCATCAGGGCGCTTACTTCACTTCTCAGAATTTCGTGCTTATATGTTGATACGGATTCTTTCTTTCCACTGGTGATTCAACAAGGAGAGGAGTGAGGCACATGATACTGCATTATGAGTAGATCATATTGAATTCGGTCCTACCTATAATCCTTCGATGTGCAGATCTCGATCCTTATGCAGTGGCCCATTTGAGACGCAATACGTTACACCAAGCTCTCTTAAGTAGGAAGGTTGGTCTATGGATCCTTGGATCAATGTAAGATTTACGCTGGATTCAAAAGGTTTCACAACTCACGAGGCAAATGCTGATGATTGAGAAGCCTTCAGCGATTAAGTGTTTCTGGGATGCAATTTAGAACGGGAGACGAATTTGATCGCAGAAAGTAGACTTATTGGACAGAGGTACCGCAAATTGACCAATATGAGACAAAAGGTAAAATCTGAAATAGAACCCCAAGTGCGATGAGGACGTAGTGTGTTGAGGATTATATGTGGTTTCTGGTTGACGCTGCGATGTTGAGTTGCGTGACACAGCCTGGAGGCAGCAGCAATATTTCTGCATGCATATCGAGCGGGTAATGGAAAGATCTTCCAAATGGTAACGTGTGGTATCCTACATGCAACACAACCTATGAACATGAAGAAAGATTAGTTGCCTTAACCTGACAAGAATGGCCACACAATACCAACGTAGCGATATTATGTGAGATGAAGTGTCATTGGATCAAGAAGTAGTAGTATTACATAGGAAGCTAACTGAGAGTTCAGGTTCCCCAAATAGTCCCTGAGTACGAGTATGCTAGTCCATCATACATGACTAGGGTGTTTTCTTAACATAACATTGAAATATCCTGGTTAGTGACGTACACACCTGATCAAACCCCTCCTTGAAGTTCATCTTTCCACTCAAGCTTATACAACCACATTCCTTATCATACTACTTCATCTCATACTCAAGTAATTTGCTGAGTTATTGCTCAAAAAGAATCTATGTCTACAACGACCAAATCAAGTTTCGATGAAAGTGGGGGAATTGAAGGGTTTCTTGACGGGAAGGGTCTTCTGAACCCACAAGTCAACAATAGTCTACCCCTACGGAAACGGGCCAGGGTTTCCTGGTTTTGGGCAAGCATTTTCACAGTCTCGATATCTTTAAACGCCATATGGCTCCTTCTTGGGTTGTTGAAACCAACATACATTGCCCATGAGAAGTTTGTTTCAAAATATGGTATACACCCAATTCCCTTTTCCCACTCATTATGCTGATAACACCCTGACAGCGGAGTTAAAGTTCGACAAACGTTTTCCATTTGTTGAGATCAATCAGAGCCTCGCGCTCACTGAAGAAGAATGGAATGATACTTTGTACAATAGCGACCTCGGAAACGTTGCCCTCTCAGACGAGTACGTAACCGCAATGGGTCTTCCACCAGCCCAGCGCTGGCCCTGGGACTTCTCAAAAGGAATTTACTTTCTCCAAGGACACCACCAAATGCATTGTCTACAAATGGTCCGCCAGGCTATCACCGAGTACCGCACGGGAGCATTGCAATCGGTACATCCTATACATGTAGACCACTGCTTGATCGCAATTCGAGAGGACATCATATGCAACGCTGATGACACTCCACGCTTTACCGGAGGCCATTTTAAAACCCCTGCTTCTGGAATTGGACAATTAAGAGCTTGTCGAGATTGGCGGAAGATGGATGAGTGGGTCAAAAAGCACTCTGCTTGTTACAAGAATCCTGAAGACGCGTTTGATCCCGCAACTGGACTAGGGAGATATATGAGCTGTCCAGATGGAAGCACACCATGGGTAGGAGCTGAAATTTGGACGATGGAAAATTCAGAGGAAAAGGGGGGGTTGTGGTTAGAGAAAGGGAGTAGATAACTCGCTTCGAGGTTCAAAAACACTCAATGTGGCGATTGGGTTGAGTTCAATTTGTGTGGTGAATTGGAAGCAGATTTTGGGATTAAATTTGTGAGTATCACAGAACGGACATTGCCGGAAGGGACCTTGCGAAGTGCCGAGGAAGGACGAACTGGCTATTAGTCCCCTGTTGTGTTACTCAAAAACCCATTTATCAATAAAGACAGACATGTATGGTATTGAATATTCGCTACTATCCATACTACTATATGTTTGCCCTAGTTATTCAAGTTCACCCGATCTGTCTTACCCGCCTTATTTCACTCTTTTGCTCTCACGATCGAAGCCATCCTGATGTTGCATCTATCTCACTGTTGTACTCATCTTACGGTTGCATCCATCTTACTGTCGTACCTTGACCACTGCCGTGCCTTTCTCTCTGACCTCTTTCTTACCCCGCTATTATTCTGTGCCATTTGATGTTAGTTCAGGAAAATTCTTACAAGATCTTAAGTGTTGTATTCACCAAATGGAGAATTGGCCAACTATAGCACTACTCTGTGCCTTGTGGTGCTATTCTGCTAATCCTTGAGATTCCCTTTCTTCTTTGGGAATTCGGTCCCCCAAATCATCCAAAGGAATTCATTGGAGTGACAGATCTTCAATATACTTTAGGGCGCTCTAGTGGATGATCTTTACCATATGTCGATACACAAGAGGAATAGAAAAATCCCTCCATAACTCAGGGCCAAGAGAGAATTGATTGAGCATTTGATTAGTGCAAATATACCAGCTCTTACTAAGATGTACCCGTCAATGGATTGCCAAAGAGAAAATTAAGCCAAAAGTACGACTATTTGGTCTCAATGGTAGCAGTTTTCGTCTGCCGTATCACCATTCTCCCCGCTGTCTCGATTCTATTCGCCTCTGGGTCCCCAGTACTATTTCTGTCTCCCTCCACCTTCACCCTATAATCTCCCAATTTGAATTGCTGCTGATTAGCGGGATCTATCGAGTCCTCTTCTTGTCGCTGAGTATATGGCCAGTGTAAGGAGCTATCATTCCGACCCCCAGTAGAATTGGAGCCCTTAAGAACCTTTTGAGACCGAGCTGAGCCACTATTGAGCATGCGTTGTGCCCATGAAACCCCTTTGGAATAACCGGGAATGATTGATTGGGGTTCTTCGACTGCGATTAGGTATGGTTGGAGAATGAGACTGTCCAGGACGGGCTTGATGAATGGAAGAGAGGTGACCATTATTGCAACGAAGGGATGGAAACTGGTAAAGATGCCGAAGTGGAAAGATTCCCATGTGAAGTCTTCACTATTCATGGCATGAAAAAGGAAGAGTAGTCTGAATACAGCCAGAGGCATAACGCTGTCGTGATTATTTAGCTTCTCCAAGATTTGTTTAGTGTAGGGATTGTCAGAACTTACAACAGGTTCGGAATGAAGACAGCGATTACAAGCCATTTATTCGATTTGTTGGAAATTTGGAGTCCACTTAGGAGGTATGTTGGTAAAAACGCTAGGATGACCTGTGTGGTAACATCCACAGCCAGGCTAACAGTCCAAAATGCTTTCTGGACTCAAAATCAGCACAAACACCAGGTGTTGTTCAAAATGACAGGGGAAGTTTTTCCAGCACAGGAAGGATGATATGGAAATTACGTACCAAGTTGATACACGTTTTACCAAAACTATCCCAAGGACGGGGGAGATGGCATTGAGCGAGGAGTGTGACTACACTAACTAAGAGCCAGATTGCTAACGCCCATATTGTGCTTTTAACAACCTTTCTTGAAGTATTATCTTTGCAGAGAGTTTTGAAAAAGAAGGCTGTAGAGATTTTCGCTGTATAAATACTTATAGCATAGAACACATTGGACATATACTGGGCCTGAACAGTAAGTTAGCAATGTTTGAGTATCCCGATAATTAAGCGAGACGAGGCTACATTCAAGAAGTTTTTCACTGGGATAGAAAAAGGAAGCACACTCACTATCAGAAGTTTGTTCAAATTTCCGCTATCCACTACATTCCTTTTTTGTCCGAGGCCAAACTTGACCTCCTGAGTTATAGCAATTGACTGCGCAATTGCAGTGAGCTAAACACGCATTAGCTTGTGAGAGGTAAATTACTCAGGATTTCATGCGATATTCCAGAGCGGCTACAGTAACATACAAAAGCCATATTGATGAAAACATCATCTGCCTTGATTGTCTTCACAGTGTGAAATTTGGTATATATTTTGACCATCACCATCATTGCTGTTGGTACAAGCATGACCCACATAGCAACGTTGAGTATAGGGCCTCGGTTGTTTGTCAGTGATATCATCCTTGCAAAAGTATGTGGAAAGTGACGGTGAGTTTGCTAATACTCGTGATAGGATCAAAAACATCGAATCTTAGGATAGAGGGGCATTGGGAAATCATAAACGACAGTATATCAACTATTTTGATCTGAGTTTGCGATATATAAGCTAGATGAGCCGGAACAATGGCCCTCCGTGGGATTATAACACAGTTCAAGATTAACGATTGCACTAGTGTAACAACAATCTTAGCAGAAGTCCTATCTTCCCTGGCATATTTTGATGCACTGGTTGTAGGATTTTCTGCTTGCCTTGTTGTTTCCTTAATACGACCAGAGCATTACATGAGATGGATTCCAATGCAATGGCATCAGTGTATCTCAGAAAAGAGAACAAGGGTAAAGAGGAAGGATGCCTAGTTTTTGTATCTGTTCTACATCCAGACAGGATCTAGGCACACGATGATTGTAACAATAAAACAAGTTCATGCAGTGTAACCCGGAGAATCCAGCGCATACCTACATCTACGTGACACTTGTTGGAGTAGTTCGTGCCACTCATTTTGAAAACTCCCGTAACGTATGTAGTACGGCCGAAAGAAGCTATCGTTCTTCTCCGAATGCGTCCCCGCCTCTTGCCGGTGCGCTCGTATGTGGTGATACCACTGAAGGTTCATACACCACCTTTTCTCTGGGAAATTCGAAACAGCTCCTACCTTCTCTTTTTGTCGATATCTGATATGAAGAGGTAGGACTTCCGACACGCGAGGATTGCTCGTTGCAAGTTCTGGGAATCCTAATGTCTATTGCTAGGCCTTTTCAGCACCACGAAGGGCTCTAGCGAGTTAAGAATCCACTCCACTGAGTGTGAATCTTTCCAGTCATTCTTCTAAAAGCAGAATCGGAGCGTACAATAATACTAGTGTTACTAAATTGGAATTACTCAGCTCATGGTGATCACATGGACTCCACGTGGATTTCCTGATAAACCCCTTCGTAACCCATCTATTACGTCGAAAGTTTCTGACATTTACACTTCCTATTCTTCGAGCACATTATTCTTTCACGTCCTTCCTTAATCATTAGTCATGAGAACATTTGAACTGGCAACTATGGCATCGCAAAAGACCCCTCTGCCTGTCACAACAGCCACAGTCGACATTGAGAATGGTGAAATGATGCTACGGTCGCGTCAACAACGCAATCTCGAAGCGCGCGAAACTCAGAAAAAAGCAGATGAGGCTGTATTAGCACGATTCGGGAAGAAACAACAGCTGACTGTGAGCATGATATCGACACTTTGGTAGTTTAGTTGACGCCGTTTGCTTCTTCTAACGTTTCTCCAGCGTCGCTTCAAATACCTTTCCTCAATTGCTTTCAACATGAGTATTATGCTCACGTGGGAAGTGGTTCTACTGTATGTAACCCCTGAAAACATGTATGGAACTACTTCTGACTCAAGTCTCACCTGACTCAGCTCGATCCAATTTGGTTTAACCAATGGTGGACCGGGTGGTTTGATATATGGTTTCTTCGCGGCCTGGTTCGGCTCTATACTTCAAGCGCTGGTCATGGCTGAACTTTCTTCAATGATTCCACTCGCTGGAGGAGCCTTCAACTGGGTTGCTGTCCTTTCTCCCGAGTCGAATCGCAAATTCCTCAGCTACCTAACTGGCTGGTTGACTGCGATATCTTGGCAAGTTTACATGGCTGATGTAGTTTTCGTTTGCTCTTCTGTTCTCCAAGGTCTGATCATTCTAACCCATGCGGAGTATGTGCCCAAGCTCTGGCATGCAACATTAATGTTTTATGCCATTTTAGCGCTGGGGTTGTTTTTCAATGGGTACTTGGGGCGTTTTCTACCAAGAGTTGAAACAATATGTTTGATATTTTATATTATTGGGTTTTTTGGTATTATTATACCACTTACATACTTGGGCAAGCGTCGTACAGCAGCAGAAGTATTCGGAACATTTCAAAACCTTGGAGGATGGAATAGTATGGGCCTCTCATTCTTTGTTGGCTGGATAACCTCAACGTCAGCTTTTCTAGGTAAGTTGACATCTGAAACTAAAACTCTAAAAACGCTCCCAGAACTAATCGTGGGTAGGCGTCGACGGGGCAGACCATATCGCTGAGGAAATTGATAACGCAGCTTCAGGTGAGTGACGTTCTCGGTAGAATTGTTCCTTACGCTCGACGCATGATAAAAAACTCTCAAACACCTACCAGATAAGTAGACTGACTGTTGATATTCATGTAGTGATCCCTTTCAGTATATGGTTCTCAACAATCTTCAACGGTGTAAGTCACCAATGCATTCCCAGTAAATTTCAGCCAATCAGCGTCCTTGAACTCTCACTCTTGCTCTATATACTTATACTCTAATAGGCTTTCGGCTTGGGGATCATCCTTGCGGTTCTCTTTGCCACTCAGGACTTTGCAGCTGCATCAACATCAGTGACTGGATTTCCGTTTATGGATATATTCTCGTCAGCGCTTGGTCTTGATATCGCAACAGCACTGGTAAGCTCATATCAAACCAAAAAAACGGGAAATCGACAGCTGACCTTACGTAGATAATTGTCATTTCCGTCGTCAATATATTATCAGTCAACAGTGTTCTTGCAACTGCTTCCCGTACCTTATGGGCGTTCGCTCGAGAAAATGGTCTGCCATTTTCGAGCTTCTTAGTCAAGGTTGGCAATCATTGGGCTCGTTGGAGTTTATTTTAGTATTTCGACTGACCATGGCAGGTCCAACCAAAAACACGCCTACCACTTAACGCTAACTATGCGTCAATCGGGATCAATATGCTATTGGCACTCATTAGCGTTGGATCTACAGCAGCCTTTCAGGTAAAGAGCCCATTAATCCTACTACCGTGTCATGGCTGATCAGATCAGGCTTTCTTCTCTGTTGCTGTAGCGGCCTACTATTCCTCATTCTTCATTGCCGCTTGTGTGATGCTCCATAAGCGCTTGACGACTCCAGAATCCGAGCTTCCATGGGGCCCCTTCCGCCTCGGTAAAATGGGTTTTCCCATCACTATTGGTGCTCTTATATATACATTCCTCGCTGTTTTCTTTTCCTTTTGGCCTGCGGTAACACCAGTGAACGCTGTTTCAATGAATTATGCTGCACTTATATTTGGTGGATTCCTCATCATTTGCTTGGCGTTTTGGTTTATTCATGGTCGCAAGGTGTATGTTGGTCCGATTTGGGAGTTGCAGGGAGAGTATGTAAGAACGAATTAGTTGATTGAACGAGGTAATGGCTTGACAAACTCGGACAAAGATAAAATCTACAATCAAAACATAGAAAAGAATCTTTCGAGAGATGTTGATCAATTCTCACACCAAGTATTCGCTACGCTCTAGCGTTTCTTTTACAGTATGTTCACGTGACCATTACACATTATGATGGTAAGGAAAGTTTTAGTGCACCAATTACGTATTAAACCTGCCTGAACCATTCATCCTATATTCACTTATTTCATCCTTTTCTCGACTTCTTCCTGCAACTCTACACCTAGATTCACAATGCTAACAATCAGTGAAATCATCGCTGGAGTCTCCGTCCTCTTTTCTGGCCGGCTAGCTAAACCAATAACTCCAAATCAAGCACAAGAGGGATTGCCATCCCTACCAATGGAGGTATTGTTACTCATCGCGCAATTCTTGTCCACGCCTTCTATAGCATGTCTTGCCCTTTCCATTCGCTCTCTCAACAACATACTTGGAAAAAGCGCTAGAGAAACACTTCAACACCAAGACAAAGAGACTCGTCTCGAATATCTGATTCTCCTCTCAAAATCCCGCCCTCGTCACTACGTGTGTCATAGCTGCGTTCTACTACACCTAGTATCACACATCTATCTCCCCCATCATCCAGCGCCCGAACGGCTCTGGTGGTCTCACGGACCCTGCTGGATGAGATATCATCGCGTCGCAGACGTCGGGAACGATTACAATCCAATGAGTACCTCTGCAATCCGCTTCGGCTTTTCCCATGTCAATGCAGCGATGAAGAGACATCATCAAGGCAACTCCCATGGCATACCTGTCTCGGCATTTTTTTTCACCGGGTTGAGAGATGCTTTCACGGGACCCAAAATAATAATTTCGACGGAGGCTAGAATTGTGGATAACAACTTCCTCTATAGAGTGCATCAATGTGTTCTCCTTCCCCGGGACTGCTGTCAGGACTTTGCAGACAAAGGTTACTTCGCTAATGGTGGTTCCTGCGCTCATGAAGGATTGGAAACTCCCATTCGATTAACTCTCAAGAACATCTTAGTTGCCCTTGATCCGCTTCCAGAAAATGGACAGTGTCGAGAATGCTCTTTGGATTATGAAGTCATCGGCGTCGACTGTGGTGAAATGGGGATTACCATATTTTTCACTCGCTGGTTGGACTTTGGAAGTGGCATTTCTCCATATGACCGCAAGTGGCTCGAACATATCTCTGGTGTTGAGCGGCGCTCGAGGCGTTCCCAATACGCCCAAACGCATGTCTTGGGAAGTATTCGTCAGAGCTTTGACGGTGCCCCAGGAGAGTCTTTAGTGGACCTCAGAAAGGCCAATGTTAGGAGGTGGTTTTCTTGGCTTGCAAGAGAACAAAAGAACATAGGCGATAATAATATTTGGGTTCAAGCGCCATTTTGTGGTTATGATTCAAAATGGTGGCGATTGGCGGACGTGTAACTCAGCTTTTGTTAAAGAAAAGCAGCTTAACTTACTAGGGCCAGTCGATATTAATTTTACGGACTAATTCATACCGGTAATTGTGCGAACCTTGTCGGGTGATATTTCTCATTATCCGATATCAATTAGAACAATAAATAACCCCAATGCCGATCATTCTGGAAATTGCAATATGTCCATGGAAACGTAATCCTAGCAGCAATAGAGAAATCCCTTTGTTCCACGGAAGATATTACAACGAAATTACCATCGTCCTCCTCACGGCGATCCAAGAACAAGTGAAGGGTTGGCACGTTCAAGACATACGTATCACATTCCGAGGTCCCATAACCTCAGCTGTCACCGTCAAACCCACGACCAATATATAGGAAAACGAGAGTGTCGAGAATAATAAAGGACCCTTTCTCTCTTACTTATAACAACTCAATAAGAAATGGCTCTGATCTCCAGGCACCCGACGTCGCCAACGCAAATCACGTGACAGTACCCCCTAACCATCTTCCAACCCACCCACCTACCCATAAAGGTAAGGTCCGGTGGGTCCCAGGGCATGTGAATGTGCCTGGCAACGAGGCCACTGACAGGGCCGCAAAGGAGGGTGCTAGCCTACTAGCCTCTCAGGACAGCATCTGTTCTCTAGCGTCCCTAAAGCGGCTAGCAAAATCAGAGGCGACTAGAGCAACCGCTAAACTCTGGTATACTACAGCCCCGCAACACTACCTTGACCTAATGGTCCCGTACGAAAAGAACAAAGACCTACTCTCAATAAACCGCGGAGCACTTGGACGAATCCTTGCAGCCCGTTCCCAGCACGGAGACTTTGCAGACTACCATACACGGTTCCACCACGAGGACGCTCTCTTAACCTGCTCTTGCGGAAGAAGAAAATCCCCGCTTCACTTCTACTTTTGCCTACTATTAAACTGTAAGAAGCTACACAAAGGACGCCCATCAATCGCAATCCCTTGGCTACTTGGAACTACCCAGGGCTCTATCAAACTAGCAAAGTGGTTTACAGACTCCAAGTTCTACCAAGAAGTGTGTATATCACATACACAAAGCTCTCCTACCTTATAAGGGAGCCCTCAAAAGTCTACTAGTTTCCTTTTACTCTTCTCTTTACTATTCTCTCATTTACTTTATTCCATTATCAGAGGCGGAGGCAGCGGCGAACAGGGGCTAGGATCACAGGCTGGAGGATCATGCTGCAAAGAGGTGGCAGCACTACTGTTTTACTTCCTCAAGCGGACAAAACAACAGCTAAAGCGTACATGTAAACCCCGCTACAGCCTTTAAACTCTTATATAATCTAGCTAGCTAGACAGGAAGCCAGGGGCCTCCCCCCCCTGGCGTCTTTTGCCCCAACGGGGACTGAAGGGCACGTGACTTGCGTACGTGCCCGCCTAGACGTTAAATAGACACACACACACACACACTACCCATAAAGGTAATAAGATTTATGGAACAGACGCAACTCCTTGGGCAATTTAGGAGCTGTAGTACAGTGCAAAGAGACGAAGCGGAACGCTGGGGGGAGACTGAAGGTATAAGGACATGAGATGGCTAGCAGAAGCGGCAGCCAAGGAACCTGATATACTCTAAAAAGATCAAGCAAAGCACTTCTTTTACGCTAAGTATATAGTTGTAGTTAGAAGCCAGACCGTCCAGTGGAGGAGGCTGCTGGTCACTATATAGTGATGAAGTGAAGTGCGTTTGCCAAATGCGGTAAAGCGCACTTCGGCAGCTGCACCGAAGCTAGACTACTCCGGCATAGCCGCCCTACTGCGAGTATGAATAAATCAATCAATCAACCCACCTACCCAGCACCATCCCCCAAATCCAGTCAAACACTCCCGACCAAAACTCCAAGAAATCAATTCTCCTATCAACACAGAAACTCCAGACTCACAATCTCCAAAAGGAAAGCTATAGGTACTACCATATCATCACAAGACCACATCCAAACAGGAATAGGTAACATGCCAGGGTGGTTAATGGGTACGCCTCGAATACATCCTCTAGGACTTGAAACGACACAATATGGCTTCGGCCGCGCAGGTGAAAAATCCTGCTGTTAGAGACGCTATATTACTCTTACATTACTCTATCACGCTATAGAAACCCAGCTCTCTCAACCCACTCTACTGTATCATCCGCCCGGTTGAAACCTGCCCTTACGGGAATCCAGGACTTTATATCTCATCACATCAATGGAGACCAGCGGAAGGGAGTGGCAGGGATTTCTATCACAACGAGGATCCAGGAGACTCAAGCACAAGCACCCATAGCGTTCAGGAAAGAAAGGGTGTCATATTTCAGAGAACCAACCAAGGACCATGATTTCTTTCCATATCATATCATACACTCAAAAGCTAGCTGGGTCATCATTCCCATGCCCATTCCTCCACCCCAACTCCCAAAAACGCCATTCGCTTCATTACACCCCAAACCCACGCATCCACATCTCACAGATCTCGTCCACCACAAATCAATCCACATCTCAAAATTCCCTCCAATAACTCACCAAGCATTAACATCATGATCGAACCTCCCCAACTCCTTCCCCGCATCCTCCACATCCTTCTTGGCCTTCATGCGCATGTAGAAAATCGGACAATCCTTACTACTACAGATAACCTCACAATGCATACTGCCCTGACACCGCTGACACTGGGTCCACAGCCTGCTGAACCTAACTTCCAGGTCAGACACCTTGTTGAGGGTTTTTGTGTACAGCTCCCCGATTCGGGGTGCGCAATTACTACATACGGCACCGCCGGACTCCTCTTTACCGCTGAGAGGCTTCTTGCAGCCCATACATGTGAATGTTTTTTTGGCGAATTTCATTAGGCCGCCGAGGGTTGGGGCGGCGACGGAAATGGATCGTGTGTGGTCGCCTGCCAATAGGGAGTTCGCTTTTGTTTCTCCTAGAATAGGTTCAAAGATTCGACCGAGGGGTTTGGCGAGTTGGTTATCCAGATAGTATTTGGTGTCTACAGGAATATTGTTTTCGAGGACATAGATAGGATCTTCGGAACGTTCAAAGTTCTTTGCACCCGCCGAACCTTTGATGATCACGTATGCGACACGGTCTCCTAGTGTTGGTGCGGATCCGGCATCACGTTTCTTCATTCGCTCGGCGAGTTCGACGTGTGCTTGTTTACCCGCGTATTCTACTTTTGAAAGAGCCTTTGTGATGACGAGCTTTGACATGTCGATTTTATTTTGGAGAAGATCTGAGATGGTGTCTTTGACGTAACTGAGGCCAATGTTAGATTATGGTCATAATAAGGGATGTTCGGTACTTACTTCTGGGCGCCCTGGACATCCTGATCAATCAAGATCATTCTCAAAACAGTCTCAATAACATTTTGGACCAGCCGACAATTATCTCTTCGTACCGTTTCGATACCTTTGGTATCCATCTTGTCGTATTTGTCGGGATTCGTCCAGTACAAACCCGCATATCGCTTTTTATTGATAAGCAAATATGGAAAGTAGACTTTCTCAAACTCCAACTTGATAGGTTTCTGAAACTTCTCCGACACATATGCAGCAGCTTCTTCACCCAGCTTCATCGCCGTTGGCAAGTCCTTCACTCCAAACTTGACCATAACCGAATCGGTATCTCCGTAAATGACTTGAGCATCGTGTGAGTAGCCATTTGCTATCGTGTACTTTCCTTCAACTTCTGCTTTCGTCTTCTCAATCATCTGTCTTCCGTAACTGGTGGTACTACTTGCAATAGGCAAACATGGTAATTTACCAATCGTCGCACCAGTCAATCCATAAACACTGTTGGCACTAACCTTCAAGGCAAGTTGACGACCATTGAGCACAGCTTTCTTGAAAGGATCTGTCTCAATCGCGAGTTCTCGCTTAGCCTGCTTTCTTGCTGTCAAAAGTTCCTCCAGAATTTGAGACAAAAGACCCTTTCTTCGTTTGGTGGTACAAAACTTATCACCATTTGGTGTCACGATATAATCCTCATCCTTTACCAACTTTAACGTTTCGATGGCGGAATTGTTGAGCAGAGTAGTGTAACAAAGATTATGCGCTTGAATAATACTGGGATAAAGAGATGCGAAATCAAGAGTAGCGATAGGGACATCATAATATCCTCTAGTCGGCTCGATGACTGTTGCACCATCATACTGATCTTCCGTAGGGTCGGTCTTGAGATTCGGAATAACCAACTTTTGCTCTCTTGCCTTTCGGAAAATCTGACTGACGAACTTGACTTGTTGTCCACGAGCTAAAAGATAGTTGAAAGGAACACCCGTGACTCTTGCCATCTCCGTGTAATTCTCCAGGCACGAGAGTTTGTCCATCAATCTTTGTGGGAGATAGGCATCCTTCAAACAGTATACTGCCAATCTTCGACGGTTTTCTGGGGTTCCATTGAAAAGCTCCGTAATCATAGTATGATGCACATCTTCTTTTTGTTCACCAAGAAACTGGGCACAAACGGAATTCAGCGTGTAACTTCGCAATTGATGATCCCTTTGGACAAGCTGTAATAGATCTAGTTGAAGACGACCATTCGTGTTGGTGGCTTTCGTATCGCGATTACCCATCTGTTTACTCGAGAAGTTTGACGCTTTAGCCTCCGACTTCACATTTGGTAAACGAGTCCAGTGATCAAAGTCTTTGACTTTAAGATGTCTCGCCCGATCCAGTAGGTATGGAAAATCGAAATTGCAAATGTTGTATCCGATAATGATGTCTGGATCTACTTCTTCTAGGAAATCTCTCCATTTCGACAATAACTTGTCTTCCCGCTCAAATTCGAAAATTTGGGTGTTGACAATTACGCTAGTGGTGTCCAGGCAGAATACGTTCCGAACAAATGGCTTTTTCTCTCCGTATCGAGTAACAACATTCGCGATCTGGATGACAGGATCCATATTAGGTTCCGGGAAAATGCCTTTGCGACCCGCGCATTCGATATCGAAAGAAAGTATTCTGAGAGGTGCCATTTTTGCCCATTCTCCAACTGGCTTATGAGACATCAAATCGCGATAGGATATTTCGGCTTCGATTTGACAATTCGATTGGCACTCAAAATTCGGAACCATGTTGTATGCCTTTGCTGGTGCCTCAACCCACGACATTCCTGCAATCTAATCATATCAGCATGATTCCTTCATACATTGATGGCTGAAAGTACATCACAATCTATCATAAATCTCATTACATATGGAATACTGTCAAAAGTCTGGATATGTGCTCTGTCCCCATTCATGAATGGCTTGAACATGCCTTTCCAGTTCGCACCGTAACTCTCAATAATCCCTCGAACTTTGTTAATCATTTTGTGATCAATAAGAGTGATTTTGATATATGCGAATTGTTGATTGCCTTTGAAATGGTATAGACTTTCCCGGTTGAGCATCGTAACGGTATGAATGACTTGTTGGTGTGATCCAACTTGGGTCTCGAGGTACGCTTTAAATCCCTCGCAATCTTGTGGTTTGAAACCAATTGGAGCTTCAACGTAAAGGTAGTGGAGGAAATCGGTGACATGTAACATAACAGAATGGCCAGTCTGGAGAGCTTGTCAGTATTTCTATTCCCAAAAGTATGGAGGGGAATTTACTTCTGTGACACCAAATAACTTGACAACTTGCTTTCCATGAATTTGTCCATCTTCGACCTCAATCTGCTGGAATACCAGATTGTCCGTCTGCGGGTTGAAACCAGCCAAACTTGGTCGTGCCCATTGTTGGTCTTTCTCCGAATTATTCTTCCTCAAGCCTGCCATATCCTGCGTCATTTTCTCCAAAACTTCCGATTCGAAATGACTGGGCTGACTTGACCCAACCTTTCCTTTTGGTCCATTTTGGGAACTCTTGAATCTGTTTGCTGGTTCTGCAATGGGCTGTAGCTTCCTCTTCTTGCCTGGTGAAGGTGTATTCGGTCGGGCATTACTGCTTGCTTCACTGAGGAATCGCTTTCGAGGGACATCTGAATTTGCCATGGTGTCGTATCGGATGTTGGGGTTGATGTTGGAATGGGATGGAAAATTGAAGGCGAGGTCAACACCAGAACATTTGATCGTTGCTTCACCTGGGGGATTTTTTGGCGTTGAAATCGCGTCGCCTCGCGCTTTCCCTTGACGCGAAACCAATTAAAAGTGCACGGACTTTATTTTTGCTTACATAACGCGTCACTTGTGGCTGATGCTCGCTTGCTGGTGTTTGGATCTCTGCTCGCCCATATAGGCACGCAGTCAGGCAGTTTCGGGGCAGTAACTTCTACCACTTCTGAGAAATGTAAACTTGAGGTCTTAGAAAATGGGGAAACTTCTTGTTAATCTCTGAGAATACAAACAGTTGCTTCAAAGAAATTCTTTCCTTCAGTATTTACAAAGACGAGGTTTGGTTGTTTTGTTAGTATGTTTAGAAAATATACCTCGAGTCAACAGCCTTTTCTTCCCCTTGTACTTATTCAAGAATTATGAGATGACTTTCACGCATTCGACAGTTTTGAAGCCATTCAACGTAAGTTAACCTTACACATAATCTCATAACAGTGTCCGGACAACTCAGAAACCTCCCGCTAAAATCGTATATAGATCTCGAAGGAAGAGATGTTTTTTATCTGGGTATTCTCCGACTCCAACGTAGAAACGACCTTTATTATTTACTTTTTCCATTTGGTTTATTCTAGACAAGATTCCGGTTCTTTAATTTAGGTAAAGATTGGAATTTCATTGCATTTACGAAGTCATTTGACTCATTTCTACGATTGATCGTTGACCAAGCGTATGAAATGAGTCAAGGATCATCCTAAGGTCTGGGTATTGAAGTCAAAGTTTCCCCGAAAGTATGGTGGACATCTCGTTCTCATTACATGGAAATCCAAGCACGAGTCAATTCCAGAAAATTCTGACGGCGATCTCGGTTCCAATGACGCCCTGTGGAGAAATGCGACGATCCTATTAATAGAATCGTCTCTTCTCTGCACCTCTTGAGAATGAAGCTCCACTGCCACCGGGTTGCCCGCCACCACCAAAATTCCGAAGTGACACAAGTAGAAAGTCGAGTTGTACAACTTTCTGGTCACGGCATAGTAACTATCTATGCTGAAACGTTCATCTATTTAGCCAATTCTAGACGGTATTTGCCTATACAGAACTCGTATATATTGCGTATTGCGAGGGGCTGCTGGAGTTCTGTGTGGTGGACTGACTCCTGAGCGGGAGCAAATGAAGAGATGAAACCCGCCATGCACAGCCCCTGAGTTCCCAGCCCGTAGTGACGTTCAACCACCCAACCATGTCCACATTCAGGGCGGTGCTGCCAACAGTGCTCACCACAACATCAACCAAGATTGGCTGACAACTCCCGCCAGAATCATCACAGATTCACAGCCTTCGAAGCTTGCGTGTTACTTCAGCTCCAAGGCTTCGTGATTGCACGCCCTCCACGCTCGTTACTGAAAAATTAGGCCTAGTTCCCAGCCATCCCTACAACTACACCTCACCTCTTCTGCTCTCTCTTCGGATATTTCTCGACCCCTGGAACTTTCATCATCCTTCTGCCCCAGGTCCCAGGTTAGCCAGCCAACTCACAGCCGCCCAGCCAGCAAACAAAAGTCCTGGAGACTCCGTCTTGGAGCTTCTGCGCTCTCCCTTCATTTATCCAACAACACCAACTCCGACTAGTCCCTATCCATCGCCATCCATACATTCAAGATGGCGGCCAACGACTACTATAATCCGAACCCAAACAACGCTCCTCAAGCTCCTTGCCCATATCCTCAGCAGACGTCATCACCCTTCCCCCCCTCATACGCCTCGCAGCCACCGTCGCGAACGCAATCAACAAAACCACACGAACCCTCGCCCGTCTCACCCTTTGAAGCACCCTTCGACGACCATGTATATCCTATGGGTCCGCAGAGATTAAGTAGTCACAGCTCGATAGGGGATGATACAGCATATTATGGCCAAGGAGGTGGTGGAAGACAACCATCAAATGCCTCTTTCCAGGACAATATTCCATTACAAAATCAGAAGCCAGCGGTTCCTCCAAAAGCAGGTACCGACCATGTTTACGACACAGATCATGTATACGATGCAGGGGATCCGAATAACCCCGCGCGTAGAAACACGAATAACCTCGAAGATGGCGCCCGGGACGGCCGATTTAATATTCTCAAGAAAAGAAAGAAGATTGCATTCGTCACCTATATTTTCACTCTCATACAGGTCGTGGTTTTTATCGTTGAAATTGTAAAAAATGGTAAGTGTAGAGGGTCATAAGTCTCAGTCGTCCATCTTATCCAAATACTTACTTTTCTCTAGCACAACTCACAGGTTCACCTATCATGATCCATCCCCAAATCAATCCTATGATTGGTCCATCGCCTTATGTCACAATCAATATGGGAGCGAGATACCCATTATGCATGCATAATGTTAAAGGACTGCAAGATTCCAGTGAGGAAATATCATTTCCATGTCCAGATACTATCGAAAAGACGGGAGTATCACGGGGAAAATCAACAACAGCTGGAGAAACCTGTAATTTGCAACAGCTGTGCGGCATGGGCTTTAAGACAGAATGGTTGCCACAGGTTGGCAAAGGCGCTGATCCAACCCCTGCACCAAATCAGTGGTTCCGATTCATCACTCCAATATTCCTACACGCCGGAATCATTCACATCGGTTTCAACATGCTACTTCAGATGACTCTTGGAAAGGAAATGGAAATAATGATTGGTCCAATTCGATACTTTTTAGTTTACATGGCCAGTGGAATCTTTGGATTCGTTCTAGGAGGTAACTTTGCTGGTCCCATGATACCCTCGACTGGTGCATCTGGAGCTTTGTTTGGTATTTTGGCTTTGATACTTCTCGATTTGCTTTATCACTGGCAACAGCGTGTGTCGCCTTGGAAGGACTTGGCATTCATTATGCTTGATGTTTTAATCTCGTTTGCTCTCGGGCTACTTCCCGGCTTGGACAACTTTTCCCACATTGGCGGCTTTTTGATGGGAATTACTCTGGGTATCTGTATTTTGCATTCTCCCGCTGTCTTGCAAAGTCGCATTGGTCAGGAACCACCGTATACACCAGTCGCTAAAAGCGATGATCATTTGAATTCCGGAACCATGAAGTTTGCTAAAGCACCTGTTGGATTCTTCAAAGGTCGAAAGCCTGCTTGGTGGGCTTGGTGGCTTGTTCGTGTTGCTGCGCTGGTTTTCGTCTTGGTTGTCTTCATTCTCTTGATGGATAACTTTTACAAGCCAACCGACAAGAGATCTACTTGTAGCTGGTGTCACTATTTCACCTGTATTGTAAGTTTTCATGATCTCCTCTCTCGTATCGATGCTAACCCAATAACAGGATGTAAACGGCTGGTGTGAGATTGGAAACTTGAACACCACAACCACTACCGTCCCCACTCCCAACACGTCGCCGGCGCCGGGTGTTCAGAATCGGGGTCTGCTAGAATTTGGAATGGCCAAGTTGGCTTTCTAATCAGGGTAATTGTTATCTTTCGGTCGTGTTTTGAGAGTCCTGGAAAAATTGGAATTTGCATAGCGATGGAGTCAACAATGAAATATCTACGATGATGCATGCATACATGAAGATGCTGCTGCAAAGAAATGTTGTGGGATCTTTTTAATATTTATACCCTTTAATGACATACGGACTTTTTCTCCTTGCCTTTATGATTATGTTGATGTGATGCGAGGATGAGTAGGGTGGACCTTGGTGAACTAGTGAGGGAAATGATATGGTGAATACGAATATGAGGTTTTGGAACCTCTGTATGACTTCAATTGTTCCCTAGGTAGTCTGGCCTTGAAAGCATTCACTGCTGAGTAGCCTATTAAAGGAGCAGTGGCTATTCAACCAGATGAGCTATCTAGTAGGACGTCGCAAATAGCAAGAATAAGCTTAACTATATTCAGCTGGGGGTGAAGCTGATTGGTGTCGGCCTAACCTCGGCCAGCCAGCCTTCTTTCGCAAAAAGTTTTAGAGTTCCCCAGCCTCGCACTAACCTCCGCAACCCAAATAATTTTCTCGAACTCACCCAAGCTTCAGATTCATCGCAACTCAACATCACACACCAAACCGAAATCTCAATCGCACTCACAATGGGTAACGTCAAAACCAAAAAGATCTCGTCGCTCGACCGAGCCAAGCGAAATGCCGCCAAAACCGCAATCAAAGCCGCCAAACTCGCTGCCCGTGAAGCCGCCCTCCCACCTGGAACCACGCCAAAGCTTCGCCATGGGGACCTCAAGAAATTGGGTAAGGGAAAGGGAAAGGGCGCACCCGCAGCGATACCACAGATTGATTTTGATAACTTGGTTATTACGACGGCGCCAGAGAGAGCTAAGGAGGCACTCAGTCATGTTAAGTGGACGGCGTTGTTTAAGAAGCATCTGGGTGTGTTGGAAAGTCATGTTAAGGCCCTCGATCGAGTAGCGCAACATCTGCGGAGTTATATGAGTGGTTTACCTGTTGAGGAGAGGATTAAGTGGGAGAAAGGCGAGGAGGGGAATTGGGGGAAGATTTGTGGATTATTGGATCGCGCGAGGGATACGCTATGTAATGCGCGAGAGGCTTCGCATGGTTTGGTGAGTTCATTTTGCGCCTGCGCGGGGTATAACTGGTTGCGCATTTACTGATTTATTCCACCAGGTTCCGGAACATCATTTAAGAGATAAGAAAGGTCTGGGTGTTACGGGTATCAACTACGTTCCGCTATATCCCCAAGTCGAAGCTCTTCGTGCTGGCCTTACAACGGATGCTGCTGGTAACGGTGCGAATGCGATAGGAGCCACAACCAATGAGGCATTTGACAGTGATGGAGATAGCGAGATGGAAGATGCGCCAGGACTTGAGAGTTTGGACTCGGACTCGAGTTCTTCATCCAGTGGCGAGAGCGATGATGAAGATAGCCCCGCACCAGAAAAGAAAGTCAAGGAGAAGTCCAACCCAGCCCCCGAGGTCGAGCCAAACCCATACTTCGTCGTCGACACCGAACCTACACCCGTGAACCTACCAAAGACGGAAGCACCTTCTGTAAAGAAAGGCAAAAAACGCACATCTGACGAAGACATCCCGGAGAAGGCTAAAAAAATCAAGAAATCCAAATCAACCGAGTCCCTTTCCAAAGAAACCAAACACAAAGATAAATCCGACGAGGACATCGAAGAGCCCCAGCCCAAGAAATCCAAGAAAGCAAAAATCTCAAAATCCGAAACGGTTGTCGCGGTAAAGGAACCAGAAGTTGATTTCCACGCCCTCCAAGTACAGTTACAGGCTGAAGTCGATGTTGGCGAGGCGACGAGGGATGTTGAGGCACTAGGCGAGGGGGAGAAGGAATCACGGAAGGAGAAGAAACGACGACGGAGTTCGGATGGGACGAGTGAGAAAGAGGGGAAGAAACATAAGAAGGATAAATCGGAGGGGAAGAAGAGGAAAGCTTAGGTTTTTAGTACGGATGAGAAACTCTTTAATGTTATGATGCGATAGATAGGTGTGATGATACCATGGATTTTTTTCTTTCTTGCTGGGCTGGCTGGTTGGGTTTGCTTCGTTTGGTTTTGCGATTTTACTGTACATTGCAGGTGTTCAAGATATGTATGTACAAGACAAGGGAATGAGAATTGGTCATCTACTAGTAATCCCGGAATCACAATACTCTCAAAATCTGGAAGTACTATATAAAACTATTACGTAATACGTATATATATTCTACACGTTGGATAAGAAGAATCTCGGAACGACGAGCACAACAACAACAAGAATTGGTATTCGTGGTTACGGGTCCTGGTTTGCTCTGATGTTGGATGGGATGGATGGGGTTTATGAGGGTGTGATTTTTGGGGGTTGAATTGTGTTTTTTGGTTGAGGTGGTTGGTTTTTTTTCCGGGGGGGAACGGATGTTAGGAATCGAGGGTAGATGGGAGTTCGACAATAAGTTGAAATTCGACAATGAGATGTTTGGTGGATGGGAAAAATTCCTATTCTGTTATATAGATGGAGAGGTTCTTAAGGGGTATTGTAGTATTTGAGAGAGAGAGAGATCGTCCCAGGGGAGGGAAATGGTCATGTTGCTTAGCTTCGTTGTTTAGTGATCAGGGTTTCATGCCGAGTGTAGGGCTTGCCGCTTGTCCGTAAGTAGTGAAGGCGTAGAGAAAGATATGAAGATAGACGAGTGGACCTATATACTCACCCTTTCATACACTCCTGTCTCTCTCTTCCCTTGATTTTCTTGGCAAAGGTGTTGGGATTTAAGAAGAGAAACTCTGGGTATTGCGGAGAGATATGGTACTCTTTGTCGATTATAGATTTTCTTTTTTCATTCTTATATACCCACGAATTTCTCTATAAACCTTGCTATCCATGAGTAAGGTGTAATCACTCAAGGTTAACTTGACTTTGACCTGTCAAGTTCAAGGCTGGTATGTTCTCATTTTTATAAAAACGTAACCTTACTCAAGTTCCAACCGATGTACTGTACAAATATCCAAATTGATATAATCTAATTCTTTTTGTCAGTGTGCTAGTTCAGAAAGATGACTAAGCCCTAAATGGTTGTTAAGTAGGCCGTGATCTTTAGTCTCTGTCCATCAGGTGGAACCAAAGATGGATTGGATCAGAAGGTGTAATCGGTATGTCTTGTATTATCACAACATAGCACGGAGTTATTAAGGAGATCGATCTATACTGAAATTCATAGATGGTGGTCCTCACTTTTCCATCCAGCTACGTTTTCCGGTACGAATGTTTAGTATAAATTCGACGGTAAGTGTTATCTCGACAAATTGTAGAAGTTTGGAGTTAAATGTAGGTTGTTGAGTGAAGACTGAGTAGGATTCTAGGAAGTAACATGTATAAGTCGAGTGAAGTAGAAGAGAGATTTTCAGGCTGTAGTCTTGGCGCATCTATACGGTCGCTCGCTAGAATGAAACGGGGGTGGGAGGGGGCATGTTCTCGATATAGCAGCCACTTCTCTCATTCGTTACTGAACAGAGGGTTAAGAGATATAGGGTGAAGTCTTCTCCACGCTCCAAATATGAGGATTATCTCGAGAGTGGTAAGTGGAACAGAAGAAGAGAGGGACTTATTTACTAATTAATAAAGGCGAATTGTTAGGTTTAGTACAATAAAGAGGTAGAATTAAAGTAAAACTCGAAGCTTAATATAAAGGGAAGCTTTAATATATAGAGCTCATCTATAATCAAGCAGCCCGAAACACTCAAGTTCATCACAGGTTAATCGGGAGCTAGCACCTTTGTAACGAAGTAAACAGTGATTCTGGGAAAATCTATCACGTTAGGAATTCGTTTTATAGTACTGGTATATATTAGGGTTATGTATTCTTTCATTCTACGTACGTCAGGATACCGTATGGATCGCATATTCGGTAACCATCGATGATGCTACCGAAGATGCCGTGCTCTAATAAAACGGAGGATCCTTAGGTGCTTCTCCTTCTTTCGCGGCATTTATACATGTACTACCCAAAGGAAAAAAGTCATCTAATAACATAAAGTTGACCAATACGATAAAGGGCATGGTTAACAATATACCCCGGGGGTTAAAACGAGCTTTTCCAACAATGTATCCTAACGAGTTGTCTAAGGTTGCTGGTTAAACCGAAGAAGCCACCTCTAGAGACTCTAAGGGAAAGGGAAGGAAATCGTACTCTAATCTTCAGATGAGGTGATTGGCGGGGGCAAAGAAAAAAATGTCGTAATTAAATCTAGATGTCTATATAAAAAGGTCACTAATCTCAAATCACAAGTTGCTGTCTTGTAAAAGGCGTTGAAATATCAAATACTCCAGACATCACGATTCCGACCTCACGATTCCGAACAGTAAAACTGGATTTCCTCGCTTAGTACGAGACGGCGAGCATTAGAATATCCATTCACAAGGCGGATGTCTCGATGGCGGTGAATCATACAACTAATTGAATGTTACTCTTTTTCTCGACAGTAAAGGGGAGTTCGATAGTAGATCCTTGACGAATTACGGAAGTTCAGATTTTTCACGATTAACTTATAGATTTCCATTTGACAACAAGCTAAAGTCCCGTCAACAATTTGAAGCTGTTGAGAAGGTCTAGCACAAGGGCTTCTTGCATGTCTAATACACTTTTCAAGTGAATTAGTCGGAACATAAAGAGCCGAGGGCTTATTTTCGTTAGCCACTTCATCAAGCTCCTTTTTAAAGTAACCCGCTTAGCAAGGACTCCCATAGGAAGTATTGCGCCTTTAAACTCTCTTTACAAAAAGGCTTCTTGGTTCCAGAGCTCCATTGCGGTCATTACAGTACCTGGAGGCGAAGGTTGAATGAAGAGTTGCCGTTGCTATCAACGATATTAAAATATATGTGTAGGCAAAGGCATGGTCTAATTTCCTCAGTGGCTCCATGCTATGTTGTGGTAGAATAGTCAACCTTTTGGTCCATTTTATGATTATGGTTCGATTATATCGACTATCAACAGAGACTTGCGAGTAGTGAGTTTGGACATCAACTCTCCCTAGCTCATCCTGAAGCTGTATAGGAGCTATCTGGACTTTATGGGATATGTGTTTTGTGGCGTTGGTATTATGTCTTTTCTCGATTTCCTCGTCTGAAAATCATCCTTAAGAACCCCCGTCCTGGGCCAAAAGCCCCAAGGAAGTCAACAAGCTGATCATGAAAGTCGATAAAGAGGCCAAGCAATGGCTAACCGACCTTAGAATTCGAGGGGGTTTTACCGTCTTAACTGAGGATTACTACACCAAACAGAAAGATTTCTTACGGGATCTAGGTTGAACTTTCGACAGCAATTTAACATTCGACAAATTATAAAAGTTCGGATTTGATCCCTTGGCTTCTATCTTGATAAATGTTTTAGAACGAGTAGGTGAACAACGGACTTTGCCCTGGAAGAGATTAATCGCGATCTGGGCTTGCTAATAGAGAGATTAGAATCTAATAACTAGCTCTACTAGAGGTCTTGCTTGTTCTCTTGATTCTTAAACTTCGTTTTTGTTTCGTGCGTAAGGTAAGCGGTAAGGTATATAAGCGAAATTCATCACCTCGAGTCTTAGCCAAAAATACGCGTATGTCATCTCAACTAGGTACTTGAGATATATTTTAAAGAATTGGGAATCAATTTTCAAAATAACTAGGTTATGGGATTTTGGTAACCTACTCAATTAATGATCGAACGTAGAAAGCATCTTTTGTAGGATGCTTGGTGCGAAGGTGGTCTCGCGAGATTTTCTAGTAATTGGTACGGATAGTTAAAGGAAGGAAATGCATATGTTAGAAATATGTGAATTGAGGGCTGATAAGCTGGAATTTCAGTATATGACCCACGTAGATTCTGAGCTCATCCGTGTTACAGGTAGCCTGATAAACAAAAGAAATTCAGTGGTCTTCAAGTAAAGAGCAAGATGTAAAGGTTCTATAGTTCTCTGATGGTAGTCTGCCTACACACCCTCCAGTTAACCCACCACAAACCAGTCACAAGTTCGGCTAGTCTAGCAGTTCCCGCCGTAATCGTTGATAATGGCGTTGAAGGAGACTACTTAGTCAAAGACGGGGAAAGCGATTTGATGGAGGCAAACATCGCGGTGTTCAATATGCCTAGAGGCAATCTTATTTATCCATCTCTCTGGTATATCCTCCCACCACGCTAAGGTTTTCTTCCTTACTCGTATAGTTAGCTTCTCATTCATTCCTCGCATTCTATCTGAATATTACTCTCCTTTGACAGTAGAGGAGAGTTCGACAGTAATTACTCTATCAACCTAAAAAGGTTCGGACGAGAAGAGCGCGGGAATATTGTTTCCCTTAATTTACGTGTAGGAGTAGTCTTGACTTTGAATTGCTCAATTCCACTAGCATGGACACTTAAAATGATTCATAAATGACCGGTAAGTATTCTCCTCTGATGCGTTCATTGCGACCAAGGCAATTGCTTGTGACATCAGCCTGAAAACAAGTTCCAGAAATCCGAACTTTAATTGTTTGTTCAAATGTTACTATCAAATGCCCACATACTGTCGAAAGCAAAAGAACGTTCGTCTGATGGCTTGACTTCAAGTGATTGAGAGCGTGGGCTAGCGGGACATTAGTCAACATCCATATCCAGACCTGGGCACGATGACGATATTTATCGCGATATATCGCGATAAATTATTCCTACGATACCTATAATTATCGTCTAAAAAGTGACGATAATCGATATTCTGTACCAAAAATTAGTTATTTTTGGGGTCGTTTAGGGGTCTTTTCCAGGGGTTTTTAGGGGTTTTCAGGGGTTTTCTAGAGAGAATTATCCTCGAGGTAGGTCACATGATCAAAACGTGACCTTCCTATAATAAAAACTTAGGGCAATAACCTAGAACGTTAGTATAGACTATAGTCTTACGAGAAATCGGTACGAGCCCAAGTAGTAGCTAAATTTAGAGTATTTAGTATAAGTATTATTAGTAGGTTTTAAATTTAAGTACTTTTATTAGTCCGGGAACGAATTTATAGTTTTTTATATCCGTACACTAATAATCGTTAAATCATCGATTATTATTAAAAAGAGGATAATTTATCGTTATTATATTTACGATATCGATATTTTATTATAGACCCCCCGATATTAATATGTTAATATCGTACCTAGGTCCATTTATATTAAGCTATAAAATTTTCTCGTTTAAGTTATATATAGTAATTTACTTCTACCGTATAGGACTTATAGTATAAAGTTACACCCTATATATCTAAGGTATCCTTCTTAAATTCTTTACTAGTATCTTCTTTATTCCCTCCTTTAAATATATACTCCTTGTTCTTCGTTTTCCGTTTTCCCATTTTTTGTAAATATATCGAACCCTTCTGTAACGAATACTCAAACTGGCTAACTAAACTTGGCTGGGTGTTCGCTGGTTGGTATGCTATGATAAGAAGAA
>CAJVRM010000440.1:108067-122140 GCA_911693285.1 Hymenoscyphus albidus | reverse complement strand
GTTCGCTCAATACAGCAGTTTCCGTTTGACTCCGTATTCATCACAGCAAGCAGTGGTTCACTCCACACGGTTACAAAAGTTTTAAGGCTACGAAGTTTAAGCGAGGGTGGGGGTGTGGGGGTATAGGCACTCTGGTATAGTAGTAGTAAATATACAACTTTTGCGATTTAGTTATCTGGTTTAGCAGTAGATTTGGGATGCCGTACTCTGGGAACTCGGTGTTAGACATTTCCTGACACTATACGGAAATACCTAATACTATCCTAATTAGGTATTAAAAAGTAGGAACGGTGTTAGGAAATACCTACTCCTAACTAAACTAAGTACAAAAAAGTAGGATCCTAGGGACAGAGTGTACTCTAGAAAATATTATACTTTTAGAAACCGATAATAGCCTTTTAAGAGAGTTTAAGTATAACCCAAGCTTTCCGTAAGATGTCTATCTATACTATATAGGCCTTTCCCCCTCCCTTTGCCTCTGTAAACCACCTGTAAGTACATAGTCGTTTTCACTTATCCCTCTCCCTCCGTACCTGTAAGTACTTAGTCGTTTTCACCTGTCCCTTTCTCCCCCTCTGTCCCTCCCTACCTATAAGTATTTTCCTAATTTACTATCCTATAAGTCTCTACTTCTTTTATACCCCTATTACCCTCTTCCCCCCTCCCTCCCTTCCCTTCCCCTCTCTCTCCCTCNTCCCTCCCTACCTATAAGTATTTTCCTAATTTACTATCCTATAAGTCTCTACTTCTTTTATACCCCTATTACCCTCTTCCCCCCTCCCTCCCTTCCCTTCCCCTCTCTCTCCCTCCCCTGCCTATAAACAAGTAAACGCGTAGATAGGTAAATAAAGAACTACGTCTTTGGTAGAATATTTAAGGTTTAACAGCCACTGTTAGTATCAGGAAAAGTACGCGTTAGGGAAGATTTTGTACCCCGGGTCGGCCCGCTGGGTGTCAGGTATTTCCTGACGCAGTTCCCAGAGGGATATTCACTGGCTATACAAGCTACCTGATGTCAATAGGCTAACACCAAAACTCAATAGAATAGTGTGATAATCGGCCAATTAGACAAATGGTAAATGCGTAAATACACTAGATACAATTTCAAAGTAGCTTAGCAACTAGACTTCTCACCATCGAATTTTCTACGCCAAAAACTATAAGAATTGGATTGAAACAGATCACATTATCACATTTCCACAAATAGTCATTCGTACGTCTTATTCTTGTGTGTTTATGTATATCTAGATAATTTACGTCATGGAGTCCAAAGAATTACTCTAGCAACCCATCATGCATGAAAATCCATAACTCTGATACCAACTCACGCGCAATTACCAACCACCTCTACGTCATCTCCATCATCATCTACATCATCATCGCCATCGTCTCCATCATCCTTATTCTGGTCACCCTCGTCATCCTTCGACCCCTCATTCCCGCTATCCTCCGATCCATCCTGTGATCCATCCTCCGAGCCCTCTTCATCGTCGGATTCTGGCAAATTCAACGACTCATAAAACTCATTCCATTGCTCCACAAATTTCTTTTGTTTATCCCAGTCCCATGCGACCTTGAACCCATGGAAGGCAAAGTAAGCCAATCTCCGCAACCATGGACCACGGCGATAAGCATCCTCCATGTAAGATGGTGAGTTCTTTGTCATGATCTGATCAAACTTCGCCTTGATAAGCAGCTCATCATCAGTAAGATCTCGTTCCGGTTTGGTGTCTCTATCACCCGTCCATTGCCGAGTTCGAATTTCTTCATCAAACCAGATCCAAGAAGGAGGTTTTCTCGCAATTACCAACGGAACCGACTTTGCATCATCCCAATCCAACACACCGGTGATTTCCCACTCCACCGACGAGCCCTCGGTGGTTCCGGTCTTGGGCTGAATCAAAATATTTCTAGAATTGATATCCCAGTGCCAAAGAACATTTTCATCGTCATAAATGCGGATTAGACCAGCCTTAGCCATTTGTTTTGCCACGGTCTGGAGCTCGTCTAGCATTTCTACAACATCAGAGTACCCATCCCAACCATTCTTGTGATGTTCCAAAAGTTCGCATATGTATCGTACTATGGGTTGCCGAGAAACCATGGGTAGATCTGAAATGCCATTCTTTCGATAACCGGTGATGACAATATCCCCATCAGAAGCGGCATGCGCGGTCGAGACAAGGGGAAGATCTCGCTTACCAATTAAACGTCCGGGCTTTTCCAAAACAGTTGCTTCCAGTTTGGTGATGATTTCAGCAACTTGGGTTGTGATCTGAAGTTTCTCGCATATGGGAAGCTTATAGAAAACCTCCTGAATCTGTTTTCCAGGAATTTGTTCTTGGAGAACATATTGGCTTTCGAGGGCATTGTTCGTGGTGAAGTCATAGGCTAGAACTGATGGAACTTGAACTATGTTGAGACCCTTGATGTACTGGAGAATGGAGACTTCGTCGATGATATCGTTCACGCAGTTATCATCCTTGGGAAACCGGGGGATTCGTAAAATGCAATTCGAATGCTTCTCAGAACCAAAGATCAAGCCAATGATTCGGTTGAAGCTGCCTCCTTCCCTGCGATCGACTAGGGAAGGTTCTCCATAGCCAATGTCGTGACAAAGCTGGATGACTTTATCCTTGAATGTGTCAAAGGATTCCTGTGAAAATTCGTAGGTCGAAGAACAGGTGGATCCAGCGTCACTTGCAGCATCGTCGTCATCGTCGTCGATTCCAGTATCATCTTTGGCAGAACTTAGTTCAAGGATAAGGGAGTCAACGGGCGGGCTAGGAGTCGTGCTACCACTCGACGTGCTACTTGATGAATTACTGCCGATTTCAGAGTGGATGGATGAGAGGCGGTTTACTGTAGTTGCATTAGCATCAGCTATCACGGCGTTTCGATAGATAATATGCTCACCAAGCTCATTCTTATCCATGATTGAGATGGGCTTAGATGGCATGGACATGGAGTGTATGATCGCAATATCGTGACCCAATGATTTTAACGTTGTTGAACGGCCATCTTTGTTTGTCGTTGGAGTCTGATCACCAGATCCAGTCATCATGGCGTTGAGCAAACGACTTCCTCGATGTTCGTTTGATGCTTGTTTGGTGGAGGAAATTGTTAAGTCGATGGATTTGATGGCGGGGTCGGTCAATAGCGGGGCACAGCTCTATCTATCGCGAGAACGTTTAATGTCGGATCCTGTATCAACACAGAGGAGAGAATATTATCTGCGATATCAGATCCAGAAAATGAGAGATGCGCGTTGGGATATAAGAGTTTGCGTGGTGGTGGGAGGAGGTTGTTGATGAGAGAGAGTAGGGAGTCTAGAGTCAAGTGGAGGGCGATATTTCTAGGGCCCAGCCTTGCGGCTGGTGCGCTAGGCCAGGCGCAATACCTGGCGATGGTGAATCCTTTGGTGTTGTGGATGTGAATGTCAAGTACACATTCACCCTCCACTCAAAGAAGTTGCGATACAGGTAGGCCGGCGTAGCCTCGGATAAACTGTTCATCCGAGGCTTGGCACCGCCCNCCCCCCCCCAGCTGATCCCATCTTTCAACTTCAATCAGAAATCAATTATTGAACCTTGTGACTCCCCATTTTCTTATCTTTGACGACCCTGAGATAAGAAGAAGGGAGTTTAGATACCCATCGCGTCTTAAGCTTCTCACGAGTTCCGTAATGGCGCATCGCGTGCTAAAATGTCAGGGCGAAACATATGACCACGTTTTTTGGTCACTTCATTAGGTTAATTCGGCCATGATCCATTCCTTAATCACTTGATACAAGGTATATTTCCGAAGCCTGCTGAAGGTTGGTTGGTATTCAAGACGTTTTTAAGGGTTGGAATGCTAGGCTCTACTTGTAGGCGGTTAAGCGAGTGTCAAAGCACAGAAGGTTTTAATGTTGGTTGGAAGGGGCCGGGAGAGGCTTGAGGTTCAAATTTAATTTGTATCTCAGGGCGTCTTGATACAGAATCAACGACGTCAGATGCGTGTTGGCTGCATTCCCCTCTGCCATCATTTGAATTCAGACCAGGATCTTCATTTTCATCTTCAAGCTATATAATACTTTGAAGAGTCAGACTCAAAGTTCAAGTAACAATCACATCGACAAGTTCTTCTCATTAGTATCTTCTATCCTATATACATCTCGAAGATGATTGCCTTCAAAACTCTTTTGCTCAGTCTCTTTGGCCTTGGTTTGATAGCTGACTGCAATGCAGTAAGATTCAGGAAGGTCTTCTTTGGCTCGTGGAAAATACAATGGACTAACATCTTCCCAGAACACGACAAGCGGACACCTTACCACCGTTTCCTATTGTGACTCCGGGCCTTTTATCAAATAGCACAAACTCTACGAACACATCTTCCACATCGACATCCAGCGATACTACCAGTGGACCGACTATAGTCCCAAGATGGATTCCTAGAAACCTTACGCCTAGGGCCATACTGCCCCGAGACGAGTCTAGCGAACCTGCTATCTATAGCAACTCTACGACATTCAGTAATTCAACCCTTTTCAACAACACGACAATAATAAGCAATTCGACGCTTTTGAGTAACTCAACTTCCAACAGTACCCTCACAGCTCGAGATCTTCTTCATAACAAGCGCGGAAAATAGCGCTAGATGCTGTTTCGATGGTATATTCTTGTAGTGGGAGGCTATTGGGGACTTCGTGGTATCACAGACATTGGGCGGAGAGTTTTGTTTGTCTTTCTCATACAGGTGATGAGGTTTTGAAGAGTGTGCGAGTCATACTTTATTTTTGTCGGTATCTCTTTCGGATGCTTTGGAAATAAGGGGCTGGAGTTTCCTTGTCATTATCTTCTTAAGATTGCCCATGTAGCACTCTGTGGTCTTGGATCGTTAAGTCTGGCCTATTATTTTGTTTGTTTCTCTTGTCTCTTGGCCGATATCTATGGGAAGGATGGTGGGATTTATGATAGATAGATGAGAAATTGATTGATTATGCTTGACTCAACTTGCATTATCTTCATGTTGCGGCCTCTGCAGAAATTCAAACAATCACTGGCCATAGACCATGCTCCTTATATGGAGAACCCAGAGAAGCTCTTCATAGAATATAGTGACACGAATGGACAATTCATGACACAAGTACTCATTTTGCTTGTCGTTGTGAGGGTTCTGACCGTCACGTGCCATTCGTATCACGTGGCTTCCTTAGCGAACCACATTGTATTTAGACTCAAGCTCTCTCGAGCTCTCCTCTTCTCCTCAGCTTAGAATCTTCGAATAGACAGTTCTACGATTCCATAACCTACACCTTGGACGCTCCTTGAGCAACACATCGTACGTGTCGTCACAGTCGTACACTTAACATTGAATATGCGAATTTTACACCTTCAAGAATTCTGAAACGGATTCTTTAAAGCCATATTAAAAAAAAGCTTTCATTCCCAAGTAATTTGCGATGAAAAAGAAGAATATTCAAAATATGCAATACATCCCAACCTGCAAAACCATTGATCATCAAAATAGTCAAATCCACATTGCATCCCTAACATCAAAACCCGACAAACAAGACGTCCATGTCTCAGGCTCAGTGGGCTGAAAATTCGAAACAGCCACGTTCATCGCCAGTGAGACCTGCATTCCAATAAACGCCTTATAACCTCCTCAATTTCCCTAAAACAATTGTTGAAATTTCGCGAAGTCTCATCATGTGACTTACACCCTAACGCCGAGCCGAGAGGGACCGAGACAATACGTCGCGTAGATTTTGCTTTCGCGTTTCTTCCAACATCTTTGAATCACTGTGCTGCGTTCCTCCCAGCATTTTTCGAGACAACGTAAGTCTTCACAAGATGTTGAGCGGCTCCCGGCTAAATGGACTTCCCGATCTTCCTCTGGCAAACTGTCTCGTAACCGTCGGACTCAAGCCATTGCCAACATTCGAATCCGTTCTATCGCTTGTATCGGTATCGATGATTACCTGGTTGTTTGCCGGGACGAAGTCTCTCAATCTTGGTGGGATAGGAGTTGTTATAAGAACTTTGAGTGTGACTGTTTGCAAAGCTTCCGATAGTTCCCAAAGGCGATGAACCAACACAATTGCTTCTTGCTCGCGAGGATATTTCAGCAAACCGTCGATGGTGCAGAAAATTGTTGCACCCTCAAAACTTGTTATTGCGGCGACAAATAACAGCCAGAGGGATTCAAAACCGTGATTACTGATACCGCTAAGGTCCAAATTGGATGGTAGCAGATGACCGTCAGGCCAATGCTGCAAAAGCTGGGCGATGAGTGATCGCAGTAAATGTTGGCCATGTTCTATGTCGGTTCCCCTTAGTACTCTGTGTACACTAGTAAAATAATGCAATGTGATTGCTGGTTGAACATTCTTCAAGCTCTTTACCAGCATCGCGCAAAAGTTCGACAACGGAGAAATGTTTTCGGTTGCGACGGCTCTCAAGAGCAGCAATTGTGACCCACTAGATTGAAACCAATTAAGGAACTGTCGATTCTCCATCAACTTTTCGGTGAGACCGTGGGTATTTTCCTCCTCTGTTCTTCCTATGGAAATCATTTTTTCGAGACTATCGTTTGTCATGTTGATATTGATGGCCAAAATGTTTTGGAGCATGACTCGATTGATATTGTTCTGGGGAGCAGCAGGTTGAAGAAATTGCTTTTGGCTAAGAAGCAATTGACTCAATGTATAAGTAAGCAGAGATACTTGCATCATCAATACATGTGCTTACTCTGACTCTGCTGTATCGCCTCTAGCATCTTTCCTAAATGATCTATCTTGTGATGGTACATGTTATTCAACCCTCAGTGCTCGTTAGTAATACTCTCTCACAGGGGTAACACTTTCTTACACTCTGATTTCGTCGTCAGCAATATAAAAGCATCCAAACCCTCTTCAAGGATCGAGTGGGTTCCAGTCTTAGCTACCGAAGCCAATCCATCTTTGATGGCATCTTGAAGCGACGAATGGGAGCTTTCGCCTTGCTTATATATATCCTCAGCCAGCGCATAATTCATGGCACCCATGGTGAAGCTTTGGTTCGTTAATGATTTTGTCTCCCTAGCCACCTCCAGTGCCTCGACTCCCACAGCTTGAGCAAGTGCTTTTGCTGCTCTTCGAAAGAGTTGTGATCGTCTAGCCACCATTCGATGCTATCACCGACGTCATCTCCATACGAATTTTGCCGAGCGAGAGATTTCATAATTTTCTCTGTGTTTGTATTTTAGCAAGCAAGCCCTGTAACGAAATGTTATGTACTTACTAAAGGCAGGCTCGTCGAGCCACTTCAACATTCCTTCAATGGCAGTCAAAATGCTCAAGTATAATTCCAGGGATAGTTTTCTCAACTTCTAGTCTGCCTTGTAGTCACCTACTCTTCGGAACCGCTCGAGTGTGTCATTCGCTTCTTCGATTTCTTCGGGCAGAGTTTCAATTGCTTCCATTATCTTGTTTCTCACATTTGCCTGAGCTGCGGCAGCCTATACTTTGGTTAGTTTACGCTCAATTTTCTTCCTGTCAGACTTACACCAAACACAAATTTCAACCCACCACAAATCATTGATGAGTAATCACCATTAGGAAGAAGCTCCAGCCACGGAGAGAGGTCGTTGGCTTTGTTACTCATGCCTCTGCCGGCTCTTATATGGATTCCTTTTTTACCTTTGGCTTTATTTCCGTACGCCTCTTTGGCTGAATCTACTGTTTCTAATACCTACAGAATGGGAGAGTAAGCTTTCACCCTTTCGATACTGAAAATTTCAAGTTAGGAAAGTACCAGTCACCTACTTCGTCCCAGTCATGGGCCCCTCGGATAGCAAAGCCTTTGAGATTCTTGGGCAACGAGTTCGCTTCAGAAAAAGCCACGATAATAGTTCTGAAGTGGGCCGTTTGTCTTTCAGCTTCCTTTTCTCTTGCTACAGTTTCGATGCTACTAGAGTCAGTATTCTATAAGATTACGACTTGACAATCCCCAATATGGCCACTTACTCAACGACATCATCCTCCTTCCTTGAAAGTATGTATTCCTTCTTTTTTTGATCGTAGTGAGAACTCGTATTTCTATACGCCTCGTGAAGATTGACGGCTTTCGTCTCCATGAACTTCGTTGGAAGGGTCGAGGCTTTCTTCATCAGGGGTTCAGACATTAGAGACTCCATTTTCCAGGAACCGCTGTGTATCTTGGATTGAGGGATAAGGGGTTTGGACATCGCGTTTGGTATGGCTGAGTCTTTGAATAGGAATGAAAATAGGATGCTGGTGGCAGCCTTGTCTGCCTACAGCTCAGTTAGCGCTTGTGGTAGAAGGTGGTGTGCTGCCGGATAATATCTGACATATCCTTGTACTGTAAGATATGCAATGCCGCCACGGACTCCTCTCTTATCCTGTGCGTACTTTAATGTATGCTAAGAGGCACTCCAAATTCCCGCGGTGAATTCAAAACGGAAACCGGTGTCGTTTTGTGGACAAGAGTTTTGTTCCGACGTTGAATATCAGCAGCAGAATTTCTTCCAAATACTGATCAAGTTCATCCGGGGAGGATTCCTCGTTATTGCCCTCTTCGAGCCGAGAGGATTAACCGACATGGATGCGACAGCCGTATGGGTGCGGATTGGGGGCCATTCACGATTATTGGCCGCCCGCCGCTGATGTGCTTCCAGCCTCACGAAAACGGATATTGGGTCCTCCCCACGAAAGAAAACTTCCTTCATCTTCGGCATCTTACGCCATAACATCACTCTCACGGCTCTCTCTGGTAATTTGATATACAGCTTTGTGGTCAACAGTACCATTCAGGAAATGGCTTCCTCTGAGGATACAAATACGCAGATGGACCCCAGCGCATCCATCGAGCCCTTGACAAGACAAAATGTCATTCCGAGTAGTGAATTACCAATAGCTACTTCGAATATCAACAAGGAAAGAGATGGAATCAAAGCGTCATCTGAGGCGGCGATCGATGAAGTCACAGACAATACCGAGTGCAAGTCCTCCAAGCAGGAGAGTCCAGCTGATGACACATACGAAAATGAATCTGTGGTATCTCACGATGATGATCGGGAGAACTCTAACAGCGATGATAGTCTTGAATCTCTATATAGTTACAACGATTCTGTCGATAGCAGTAAGTCTACTAAAAGCGGGGATAAGCGAATGCTAACAATAGGAAATCAGATGTGGCTTTTCGTCGAATGAGACAGCATCGCCATCATGTAAAAATCACCGAAAAGAGGATAAAATCCCTTGAAAAAAGGCTAGCTCTCGTAGAAAACAAACCCCCAAAAGCTATCCCTTTACCTCCACGACCAAAGTCGCCCATGGACCCCGTTTCTATCCCGACGATGAGATTTTTGAATTGGTATGAGTTCAAGGACCTTCGAAATAACTTTATGGGAGCATCAAGATCACCAAGACCTGCAATTGAGGTTTTGATTGGTCCCTCAGTTCTCTTCCATGAAGAACAAAAGCCTACGGTCTTTTTAGCAAAGGAAGAGTCTTATGTTTCACGTAGCGAGGAGTCAATCCTCCCCTTTGAGACTATCCCAGAAAGGATCAGAATAAATTCTCGACAAATCCTCGTATTTTTAAGGACGACGATTGGTGGTGCTTTCCTCAACTTTGCGCTGGGTAGCAGCGTTGTGGTACTTAGACCATATAAACCACTAATCTACCATGAGTGTGATTTGAGGGATGCTAAAGACAAACTCGAGGCCAAATTGGCGATACCACACGACTCCTCCGATATAAACACTGCTATTGCTTCCCGAGTGGATGGTAAACACCGCGGCAATGAAGACCAAGACAGCGACTCACGCTTGACAAATGAGGACCTGCCAGTATTCGAAAACCCGGGACAGAAACCACAAATTACGGAACTCCGGCTGATCCATTCGAATCAGAATACTCGATGGAATGCTTGCTCGATTTGAAATGCCTACTCAGGTTTCTGGATGCCCTTAAGCCAACGATAGAAAGTCTCCGAGAACCTACTTTGACGCCGAAGTTGGAATCTCTAACCCTATCTAATATCAAATTTAGACCGGAGGTGGTTTACCACAATCTTTGGTATCTTTTCAACCCTGGTGATTACGTGTTTGCCCAGACAGGTCAACGAGTTTTAAGAATTCTGCAGGTTACGGGTGGGAGATCGTTGCTGTCTACAGAATCAACTGACACAGATGCTGCTAGTCCAAGCGTCCCAAAGGAGCGATTTTTCACGGTAATTCTGACCTCTGCAAATTACTCAGAATGTACAAAAAGTGTTTTGCTAATGAGTATAGATCGATTGTTATTATATTGATTTTGATGGAACGCGCTTTGGTATTGTCACGCGCCGGTTTCTGATTGCGCCATTTGAAGGAGCAAGAGACATCGAATCTTTGACTGTCTACCCAGCCAACTTCAAAGAAGACGCCGAGAAATTGTTGCAGCATATGACAGATATTGGTGAACAATTTATTGACTCCACCAAGTTAAGCCACATGCACTTCGATGGGAGAACCCAGGTATCCACTCCAACGGGCTCAAAGCTAGACAGCAAACTGCATCCAGAAGACGTCGATAGTCAGATTATTGTGGATTTTGACCGTACTTTTCAATTTAATCCAAGTTGGACCCCGAAGTTTGAGACGCCAATATTCCTCGAGCCGAATAGTAGTGAAACAGTGGAAATGACAAAAAGCTCTGACTGGCGCCAATACAATAGAGTGTCTTTTAGGCTTTCCCCAGAGATAGAAAGAATACCACAGGTACCTCCCCATCCATGAGGGCATTGTTTTCGCCCCGATTGCTGTGGAAACGAATACATATTACCTGACTTTCGCTGGGACCAGCAGAGGATGGACGATGTCGTCATAGGAGACCCTATACTTCGAAATATTGATTCTTCACGAACCGACTTGAAACCTTCACGAAGCGACTACAAATTATGTCCAAGCCGAGTGTTCGGCTTCATCCTCAGAAGCCGTAAATGGGGTAAGCTGCAGCTAAACAAACGAGCGCACTTTGAAAATGCTAATATCCTTGTTATAGCGTCTCTACCTCTAGCCCATCTGCGACCTGTCAGTCAGATTAGTGGCGGTTTTGATGGCTTAGAGCTTCCAGGTAACCACAAGGAGATTGTACATGGACTTGTTGAGACACATTTTAAGAACAAAGAGATTGAGCAGAAGTCGGTAAAGGATGATAGAGGCTTTGGGTTTGATTTGGTGAAGTCTAAAGGTATTGGTATACACTATCTGCTAGAACTATGCGGAATTAAGCTTTCATAGGGAAGGGTCTAATTATTCTACTACATGGAGCTCCTGGCGTTGGCAAAACATCAACAGCTGGTACGTTTTATGCATCAACAGTATCCATAGTTACCCTACTGCAATTGCTGATAAATAAACAGAATGTGTCGCGGAGGCTAATGGCAGACCGCTGTTTCCCATTACTTGCGGTATATATACTACTACCTTTTCGAAACCCCTAGCTTGCTACAATATTTTCAAGTTTATGTGCGGTCCGAGTCACGTTTGAGTCTAATTTATGTATAGGTGATCTCGGCTTAAAGCCCATGGAAGTGGAAGCTAATCTTGATTTCAATTTTCAACTGGCGCAATCATGGGGATGTGTTCTTTTGCTTGACGAAGCCGATGTGTTTCTTGCGCAAAGAACTCAGACCGATATTGAAAGAAACGCACTGGTCTCAAGTAAGTATAAGGTTTATATCAGGTTCAAGAAACAAAAGATGCGCTTTGGAACTAACCTGACATTAAAAAAAGTATTCCTTAGAAGTTTAGAATACTACAGTGGGATTCTCTTCTTGACTACCAACCGTGTGGGAACAATTGACGAGGTAAACTGACATCTTATATGGTGTGGCTTCCATGCCTGGAAGCCTTGCACTAATTCAGCTATAGGAATTTCGCTCAAGGATTCATATGAGTCTCCTTTATCAAATCCTTACCGAAGACCAAACAATCAAGATCTGGCGAAGGAACATTATTCGAGCCCGAGAAGTCACCCCTAGGCTTTGCATTGATGAGAATGAAGTTCTTTGTTACGCTATTAATCTATACAAGAAGCAGATCATGAAACGAGGTATAGGCTGGAACGGTAGACAACTTCGAAATGCATTCCAGACTGCTGTTGCTGTAAGCAGACGAATCTACCTTGCTGCGTGTTTGCGATCCTCTACTTCCTGCAGTATCATCTACGAATGAAGCTGACTCCGAAATCCCGGCGTAGCTGGCAGAATATGACCATGTTCAAACATCGACTGACCCCAACAAAACGGTGGACCTGGAATGGGCCTCATGGGTGGCGTAGGACTCGGCACAGTACCTCAGTCCAACAACTCTATCTTCAATCAACCCTATGGTTCACAAACGCCACAGCAGCCACAAGTTCAACTGCCCAACAACTTCCAACAACCGGTTCAACAAGGTTACAACCAATTCCAAAACCAAAATAATCCCACAGGCCCAAATTTCGGTACCACGCAACAACAATTTCCCAACCCCTAAGTCATGAATCCTGCTCCAAATGCAAACCAATACACGCTACCTCCATTTGGACAAAGCCTTAATGCGACCCAGCAAGGCCAGCAACAGCAATTCCAAAACCTGGCTGCTGGCTCATTCGCAACTACAGCTGGGCAAGCACCTCATGATCAGCAACAGTTCCAAAACTTAGTTTCGAATCCCGATTCTCTCGGTGAGTTCAATGTCGGTGTTCAGAGTACTGAGAATCAGCAACATGGGACGAGTGGTGCTTCTAATACAGGTAGCTAGATTGAGAGTTCTTTTGCGGGAGGAAATTTCTAAGGTTCTTAGTTTTACGGCTCTTTGTTATCAATTTACGACTATTATCCCCTGTTAAGTGCACTGAGCTCAAATCTGCGAAGTCTTCAAGAAGCTCGAATGCTATATTTCACTTATTCCCACCACTCCTAACAGGGTAGATCCTGACAAATATAATCCCTTGTGTCAAGTGTTGTACGTTGTCCAGCCTCTCAGGTTTCCCACTTTAGACACACTCTCTTCGGGTCCTGAAAGAACGTCGAAGTTTATACCTTGTACACCATTTATTTAAAAACAGATCATAAACGCTAAGTACCCAAATTACAAAAATACATTAAAGAAATTAGTTAGCTCGGAATTAAGCAAAGTGTCATTGTAATAGTTCTCAAACGTTTTCACTATCTCGATGTTATATAGCTCTGCTTACTTGTAGATGCTAAAAGAGAGCCTTTTGTTCGAGGGGGAAATTCCGACGTTTGTTCAGGACCCGAAGAGACACTCTCAGTGTATGTTTCTGTCCAACTTCCATCTAGTGTCCTCCCTCACAGTTCCGTCCAGACTGATTCCGTTGTACATCAAATCATCTCACCTCTCGCAAATCTTCAAGTAAATACGGGATAGAACATCAACCTTAACGCCTTAAACAACAAAACAATTGTTCCCTTCATGATGCAAACATTTCGCACAAGTCTAAGATTCTAGAAGGTAAGAACCAGAGCGTGAAGTTCAATATATAAACTCTATCAACACCAGCCAACAAGCGAAAATCAACACCAACAGCAAAACCCCAATTTTGCAATAAAACGCGATCCAAAGCCTAACACTTTGTCATCCATCCTCACCAGCCCTATTCCCCTATTCCCCCTCCAACCCACCATCCTTCCCTACTAACGCAGACTTCCACTTCAAAGATAATCTGTAGAAAACCCACAATCTAGGAAGGCTGTTATAGCAGAGTATAAAATCCAGAGAAGCTTCTTTCGTGTTTACACTCTACTATTCCTTGTACATACATACAATGAATGTCCAATTCCATCTCGCTCGAGATCCTGATTTGCGAACCCTACAACTTCCACCTCTTTTCTTCACTAACAGTAATTCACCGCATTTCAATTTATTAGCATATCTTACGTACAAGCTACCCCCTTTTCTTCGCCCACACCACACCAAACAAAAATCGCACTCTTTTAAAATGGTATAGCAGGTAGAAATTATGCATTGGTACAAGGAAAGTATCCCCCTCGCAACGGACAAAATAAGGGGGAGAAGGGGGGGGGGGTTGGAAGG
>CAJVRM010000440.1:94150-107979 GCA_911693285.1 Hymenoscyphus albidus | reverse complement strand
GGGGGGGGGGTTGGAAGGGGGGTTTCTGGCGTATTTACAAAACTCAATCATTGACAGTGCTATGAGAATAAGTATGAAATTAATGAATTAGATGGTACACCGGTAAAGAAAACTCCCGTATATTTTGTACACCGCGGCCCCCTTCTTTCACATGGATACATGGATATATAATAGAGGAACCTGGGGGGACTAGTAGTCATTACCGCATGATGCTTAGTAAGACTCCTACCTTCCTAGTAATCCGAAGTCATTATTCTCCTCGTTAAATCTTGATTTCCTATTAGTTCTTTGATTTCCTCTTTATAATTAGGAAGTATTTCGAACGGTAAGTGCACTTGTTATGTTTTGGATTCCGTACCTTGAAAGGTAGATAGATAATGGATAGGTTTCCGTTTACTGTAATCTGATGGGAGGTACGAGTAACTCACCTTACGTACAGTAGGTGCGCCCCACGCGTTGATTCAAACGAGGTACGTGAGGGAAACAAAACGAGTACGAACATCACATCAGACCCGCAACCTGCATAAAGTTTTGTACAGAATTCCGCGATTGGCGGTCAAATACCAGGTATCTCCATCTCCGCCGTAAAGGTGGAGTACCTCTCTGACCCATCCATTCTTTCACATCAAAAACTTAAGGATGGTGTTAAGCACACGGCGGTGAGCATACCTCACCCTTCGGCTCGGCTCTGAGAAAAAAAAGCACATAAAGCCCAAACGGCCCAGTAAGAAACAAGCATTCGCACCATGGGTACCCCTCTCCGCTCAGACCTATACCCGGATCCTCGGGTCGCCCCGCAGTTGACTTCCAGCCAGTCAGAGGGAGGGATTCGTAATTAACGCAGAGACAGAGAGGACCAGCAGGGGCAGGTAGGGATGTTGGTGCGTTCGCCGCATCATTACCAATGGGCTTTGTTGGGGAATTTGTGATGTCGTTGGAATTTCCTGTTCTTTGGGTCTGTGTTGTGAAATGGGGGGAAAATTGGGACCAGAGTTGGACGGGAGTGGGCTACGAGTATGGAGAGTTGATAGTGTTGAGGGACGAAAGCTGGGTTGTGCTGTCAAATCTGTGCGATGTGAACCAAACTTGGCAGTGACAGACGAGCAGGATGATGGTGTGTAGACTTGAGATTAACGACCTGCAGCTCCCGGTTAAATGTCCTAGATTCCGTTTCTGGAAGACTGAGAAAGTAGAGGGTACTTTATCAGTACAACCCTCCTTCATGAAGAGCCAGTAGCGTTAATGGCTTTTCTCTTTTTTGCCTTCCATATTGAAATGTGGTGTTGCTGGCTGTTTGGAATATATTCCTTTCCAGAATGCAACACTCCTATTCAGCTGGCAACCCTCACATTGGCCTTGATACCGACCAGCCCAGAGCTCTTATCAATCATCTGATGTGTTCATTTTTCAATAAAACTGGATCAATGGTTGGGTACGTGGGACAAATGGAAGCCACCCTCATCACTTTCGCAGGGTCTCTTGGTACGCGCCATCTTCGTACATCCTCGTACTCTGACCCAGTAAATTGGTTGGTGTGGTTGCAAAGATACTTTTGTAGTGGTACTGAGTACATTGTGCGGCTGCATTTTGGAAAGTGAATGCACATCACACTGATTGGGCGTCAACACATCGGCAATGAGTGGCTTGTTCTCCAGATTGAATGCCCGGAATCCCAATCAGCCAAGTTCCTTACACCATTCCAACATCAGGAGCCATATCAGCCTCCTTCGTGGAATACGAGTTGAAATCCGCCTTGAGAGATCCCCATGCGGTCGAGATTGCCACAAACCATCATACAGAGCTCCGGCGTAGACTAACCGTTTTCAATGAGAAAGTTCGTTCTGATAGGAAGTTCAGGGGACATGTTGGGTTGGAGAGACGCAGATCCTGCAGCAAGCGGAGTAAGACGGCGAGTTGGGTTGGGCTGCGGTTTAAATATCCGTTGTATTTGTGTTTCCCACCGGGGTTTCCCAAGTATCCCAGACGAAGCGGCATGTCCAGCGTGGACTCCGCTTTCTCGGGATCCCTGTGATACTGGCTGGTATAACATGCGTGCCATATTCCGGCGCTGCAGGGTTTCATGAGTTCTGGTTCGTGGATGTGCTTTGGTGGTTACCGAGAAGCTGGGTCGCCTTCGGTTCGGCATGCGTGTATGTACCAGGGCTCGCTTCAACAGGAAGGCCACCAAGCTGCAATTTCTTGTAGTTGGCAGTTGCAGGTTCGGCACCTCTGAGTTGGTGTGCATTGGGCGTCGACAGGAAGAAGAAATGAGAGGCTTCGGAGGAGCGAAAACTCTTCCACTTTCTCGTTACTCGGTGGCGTGACAGTCACTCTCTTTGTATATCGCTGTCGTTCGGCTCTTCATGCCATTTTGGTGAAATGAAGGCTTTGGACAGCACTTCTCGGGCTATTCTCCTGGAGAGAGTGCATTGATCCGTAGTTGGAATATAATGTGCAAAGTGATCTTCTCTCCTCCTGCCCAATTGATGCTTTCATTCGCTCAGTGCAAGGCAAGGCAGCGGAACGAACGCCATTACGCCCACTCACAAGCCAACCGTCAGAAACAGTGGTTCCGCCATGGTCCCCGACGAACCTGGACGTCCAAGTCGACCCAAGAGAGAGGAACTAACTGACACTAGTTCCTGTATGTTGTATCTTGTATATGAACATGTACCCAGAGAACTGGATGTCTAGGAGAATAAAAGGCGCGCCCGTCTGCTGTTGAGAGAGAGTGGAAATCAGCTTTGCATCCTTTTTCTTTCCTCTTTCCTCCTTCCTTATTTGGGGTTCTTCTCGGCAGTCGCAGTTCTCATAGCCTTTAAGACTTTATGCTTTTTGGCAATTTGTTTTCCCAAGGTCAAGCCTCTGTATTCCAAATCTTTTGCCTCCCCTGTGGTGGACCTGCCTCAAACTCAAACACCCTCACCCGATCTTCCGGCTATGAGCATCGTCAAGTCCCGAGCGGCCAATATACCTCGTGGCTTTCCCGTGCTCTGAGCTGCCACAGTATCTGGCCTGCTTTTCAAGGTGTTGCTGTAGCACTTGTGGTTGGATCGGTTGAATAGGCAGGTTAGTTGTTCATTTGTGTTTGGAGTTACCCCACTGCCGATGGACAAAGAAAGCAGCAGTAGATGACATCTCTTGTTCTTACCTTCTAGCGCAATTCAAGCAATTGGCCCAAGTACTCCATACTCTGGGTCATATGCTTGAATTGTCTTGAAGTGTTTGGATGATTGTGTACGGAGTAGATAATTGAAACTGCAGAAGAACGGCAGAACAATTCTCGCTTCATATGAACTGCCGCTTTTCATGCCCACTCAGTCCACTTTTCCAGTCGAAGCGCGCTGAAACCATTTCTCAGGCTCAACCACTCGGCGCTTCAAGACCAAATCAGACCAGTATCTCCGATCAGAAGCCCCTGATCCCAGTAGAGCGGCCTTTCCCGTCTACGAGTCCTGCGTACCTGGTTCGAAGTCTTACCGGACATTTTTTGCTCGCAGGCTTTACTGTGAAGGGAGTTCCCCGTTTAGAGTGGCAATATCCCAATTCCCAGAAATTTATTCGGGAGGAAAATCCCGCCGCGGGAAGCCCTACCCGTTCTCCTCGCTAGCCGTTCACGCACTGTGGTTAGACCTCTAGACGCCCCAAGTAGCGGATTACGTGGGTAGCGAACGCTTGACCACAGCAGCGCCTCTACAATCTACAGAGTACTCGTACAGCGTACGGATCTCTCCCCCGAACTTGCGCTTCGAGGCTTCCTGGTCTGAAGTTCACACCTTTTGAAAAACGTTCCCATTCCCACGCGACAATTCAGTTAGACGAGCCCTCGCTCTCGCTTACAGATTCTCATATACTTTGTACAGAATTGGGTGCCTACAACTACCAAGAAAACTCTCGTCAACCCTGCACTCATCCCGTCTGAACCCCGCCTGGCTGGCTTCCCGGAATCCTCCTTCCCGTTTGGAGAAAAGGAAGATCCAACAGGAGCCCTGACACCAACCGCAATTTGGGATTGCCGGCGCTACTCCATCCCATCTATTATGCGCGCATATTGGGGCAACAACTGAGTGTTCCATCGATATCGAGCCAAAGATCCTCTGGCAACAGCAACGCTTGTATCATTTCAAGCTCCACCCCCCTTCTGCACAACACATCACTGCAGAACATCCTTGTCTGCAGAAACAACACTTACAGAGTCTTCGGTCAGTTTCAGCTCGTACGCATCTCCCATCGCCCTAAGACGTGGTGGCCCAAGACAGTTGGCAGCACCGCACCCAGCTCCCCGGAACAGAAGTCCATTCTGTGTCATCCTGTCACACTGAGGGATCGTACATTCACATACAGATACAATAACATACTCCGTACAGTCAGTACGTACCACCCACACAGCCATTGGCCACTGAGACACTGTCCCATTGTGTGTACTGGGTGTCCGATATCTAGAGTTGGATCAGTACAAATCGCTGAGTGCACGCACAGTGTACTATACCTAGAGGGTAAAGTCTACTACGTAGCCTAGTAGTGGCATAGTCTCCTAATCCACCTGCTCTCTTTTAACCCCCGCGGAACGCTAAAGGAAAGACCTGACGAACCTTGGGGCAAACTTAAGCCACGCTACCGCTGTAAGCTAAACCCTAAACCTTGAAGCGCCTATCATCTCATCCCATCCCATCGCCAACCTGGGAAACACCGAAAAGCTTTCCCCCACCCAAAAGTTTACTCCCCTGAACCTTGGTAGCTCCTGATTTAAAGAGAATCCACATCCCCCGCGCCGCATTTGCTTTGGCGACCCAAAACTTTGTAACCGAGCTCGCTCCAATTGAGAAGTACTGTAATCTAATCTACACTTGCGCTTGCACCTGCAGCTTCAGCTTTTCGACCGCTGTTTTCCAGCACGCATATCCACGCATCTCCTCCAGTACTTCGGGTCCAGTGGGCGTCATTCACATCGTCACTCGTTGATTTCCAGCACCACGGTGTTGGCCTCCTTTGGACTACATTTCCATTCTCCTTCTGCCAATTGGTTTGCTCGGGCGTGGATAGGAGCTTCCCACAGCACAGCAACCACCTGCACAATTCCCAAAGCAAGCGAAGTAGTACAGTACGCTGCGAAAGAAAAAAAACCTCCCCCTCCTTGGAATAGTTGCCAACGCCAACAGCTCTCATTACTACCGCGCCAACGAATTCCAACCACATCTGCAACGTCTTCAACCGACCCAACTTGCTCTCAGGAGCTGTCCAATCTGTGGCCATCAACTCCCAACAAGCCCCCCACTTCAGTTGCTTGGGATCCTCTACTACCCGCAGGTGCATCCATCACATTTTTCACTTCTACTTCAGTCTTGAACACAGGAGAAAGAATAGAATCAAATCATACCTCGTCATTGTTCGGAGCCAGGATATTTGCAAGAGCTGCACCTGGATACACGTCTTGCGCCGGCATCCATAGCCATTGGTGTGGTGTACAATACCTCCTACCATTCTCGTTTCCTGTACGTTGAATCTGGTCAGCCCAATCATCGGCCATCCCTTACAAATTCCAGCACACCCAAATTTCCAACTCCCGGTCATAGTCATCAAGCGCCATCCAATCTATCTGCACACGGCAACACCACCGCAGTGGTCCAAACCTGGCCACTTTTGGTGTAGTTCAACTCAGCACACCCAGTCACTTTCCCCACGCCACACAGTTTCTTTTTCCCTGCAGCAAGTTACGGTCACATTCACATAATTGGAACCACTAGCGTGCGTGGCTTTTGAGCTGTTCATTTCAATTTTTTCCCTTCTTTCTCTACATCGACCTCGGGGCTTTGTCTGGCAGCCCGCGCTCCATCAATGAGCTTCTCTAAACCCACGCAAAATACCGTCTACGAATATACACAGGTAGCGCAGAGGCACGGAAGCCTGCCATTGACTGGAAGTCCACATTATCCACCTCCTAGGAGTGGTCCAAGTCACTCTTCCAATAACCGTCCTGAGGAACAGAATATCGACGTGCCAATGGTGGTCATGGACGAGAACGGGTACGTACTGTTAAAAGCAGCGCGACATAATCCAGTATATGTTGCAGAAGCTTTTGTGACATTATCTTGACGTTTTCATCATTACCATTGATACTCAAGCTTTTCGGGATCTCCCAGCTAACTTGGTATATCTTCAGTAATTCCTATACCGGCCTTCGACCTGGCAACTACATTGAGAATGGGAGAGAGTATCATGGGTTCCACAGGGGCAAATATATGTTCCCTTGTGACGAAGTAAGTCCGCTTCCACAGTGCAGTTACTTTTCAAGGCACCTGTAGCGAAGAAAAGTAGAGCTAACGATATGTCTGCAGAAAGAACTCGATCGGCTCGACATGTTTCACAAATTCTTCGAAGTTACCAGAGGAAAGCATAGATCAGCGCCTCTGAACCTAGAGCAGCCAGGGAATTTGATCAGAATTTTAGATGTGGGAACCGGAACTGGAATTTGGGTTCGTTTTGACTCTTGACCATTGAAAACTTATTCTAACATGTCATAATAGGCTATAGATATAATTGAGTAGGTCTCTTGCCTTCCCCGAGAGTCACAGCAAGTCTCGTAAAAGAACAAACTTCTAATGTTTATATAGCCAATTGCTAGCCTTCGGAGTTCCCCCAGAAAAGCTGTATGCAATCGGATGTGACTTGGTGCCATGTCAACCACAATCGTAAGTCTTGCTGGATTCTTCAATCCGAGATGAACTAACACTTAAAACGCAGTATTCCTCCAGGGTTGTCATTCAGACAAATGGACTTCGAGTCACCATGGACCGGTTTGGGACTTGAGGACTGGGATTTAATACATATGCGAATGCTGAATGGCAGCGTTGCGAATTGGCCGGAAGTGTATAACAAAGCTTATCAGTAAGATATATACATAACATATCATCTAGCCGGTTTCGCTAACTATAATACACAGGCTACTGAAACCAGGGATCGGACATATTGAACTTGTTGAATTGGACATGCAACCACGATGCGATGATGGAACTCTTCCCCACGACTCTCCCTTGATAGTATGGACCAGAAGTCTTCTACAAGCTACGGAAGAGTATTCCAAACCATTGGCGTATAATGTAAACACTGGTCCACAGTTACAACAGCAGGGTTTTGAAGACATCAAACACGAAATTAAACGAGTACCTTTGAGCCCTTGGGATACCCAGGACATGCAGCAAAGAGAAATTGGAAGATGGTTTAATTTATGCCTTACCGAAAGCCTGGAACCGCTTACGCTAGCTCCCATGATCCGCGTCCGCAGCTGGACCAGAGCTGATGTGGAGAGACTTACTCAAGATGCGAGAGTGGATATCTGCTCGAGGAGGATCCACGTTTACTTTGAAATGTAAGTCCCGGTCCATCGTCAATTTTGAACAACAATGCCCCCATTTACTAGGAAATCTATATTCTATTATTGGGTTATTATATTTGACCGAGACTAATTATAAGTAGGCATATATGGACTGCTCGCCGTCCCGCAAAGCCTTAATAGAATTCCCTTTCTACGAAGTTGTCAACAACCCGGCTCAGCCTGCACGACATGGATCTCAGATATCACTTTCATCTTCAGCACGTCGTCAAGTGCATTTACAGGGAACTGGATTAGTCCCTGATCTCTCTCATTGGCGGCATGCGAGGTCGGCCAAGCCAATTTTCTGCCCGTCCGGGTAATAAGAAGTGTTGCGGGGGACCGCGCATGCGCATATGACACTCTAAGCGCCGATATGGTTCCTGGTATGATATTGTTGGGGGCGTACCGGAAGACAGGTTAGGTGGCCCCGTTTGGTTGTAACACAAAATGGGAAGGTCGCTGGGATGACGGCGCGGCGCCTGTTTTATTCGTCCGGCATCGCAAATGCCGCAGCCGCGGATGGAACGGACCGTTGAATCAATAAGGATTCGAGGGTTGGTTTTTCGGTCACGGTATCTGGGCGTTTGAGTTACACGACAAAGATATTTGGCCCCAGGTCGACTCAGAATCTCAGGCTGGAGGCAACAGCGAGGCGCAGCAAAGTACAAAGCACGATTCCGGTTGAAGAATGATACTGGACAACCTACGACCTGCGAATGGTAACGTAGTGACACAATGAGTTACAGCGAGGCGACCCGATGGTTTGGCACTGAACTATTTTTGATGGTGTGACTACCGAAAGAGTGCGAGTATTTAAGCGGGGTTAATATGTGACGTGTCACTCATTGGGTGTTCATGTTCTTCTCTCTCCACCGTAGAGACTGACATTGGATACCCATGAAGGAACGCTGAGCAAGGAAAATGAGTGAGGGTGAGGTGGCAGCAGCCCGTGGGGGTTGCCTCTCTCCCACATGCAAGTTGCAATGTATCTAATGTCAAAATCAGGATTCCGTGCAGTTATGGAGATGGCGGTGAAGAGACGGAATGTGTGAGAGAGAATGGATATCGTGAAGGAAGGTGTGGTGGGTTTTGATGAATGAGAGATGGTTCCGTGAGGGTGGTAGCGAGATTGATTATGTGGATGATCAGCCGATGGAATTTTTGTGGTGCGGCGTGGAGACGGAAGGAGATGTTTTGCATGAAATCCTTTTCTTTCTTTCTTTTTGTGTGACTGGTGCAGAAATGCTCCTTTGGGAGACGGAGAATTGGTCAGCATTTTTATGGGGTGGTGATGTTGGTTGCGGTTGGGTTCGCGGGGCTTACGGGAGCTGAAGAATGACTGATGGGTGGGATTGATTTGAGGACGATATCGCGGGTAGGATATGGGGGCGTGTGGGATCTTGGAAAGGATTTGGGTGGAAGATTGACATGATTTTTCATTTAGATTCAGGAACTTAGAGGTCGTGAAGATTCCTGGATACAGTAGCTTAGACTTGGATCTTGAGAGTCAGTTTACAGTAGTATAATAATAGAATAGGGGTTTGAAGACAAGATTCTGTAGTGAGATCGCATCAGTGATCTCAAGGGTTCTTTTTCTTCAAAAGTGAGTGAGATTGCGGTAAGCATGATGTTGAAGCGCGCTGGAGATTTGAGGTTCGAAATTTTGGTGTGGATGTCCGTCGTGGTGGTGGTGCGGTCGTTTGGGGGGATTGGTGAGGAGAACAGAGTAGGATCGTGGATTCAGGGGGTAGGGGTAGGGTAGTGTAGGGGGGTTGAATTGTTGGGTGGATGTTTGTACAGGTAGGTGTGTATGCTACTGCTAGTGGTGTTGTTACATTGTGGATGTTAGATTGTTGGTAACTCGGTCGGCGGTGTGTCGACTTTTGGTGTGTGGGTGCAGTGTGGATGAGATGTGTTATTGGTTTGTTAGAAATTTTCAAACTAGGTTTCTGTTTTTTTTTTAATAGTTGGTTGAGGGAGATTGTTGTGTGTGAGTTGTGGGGATGGGGAATCTTTGTTTTGATGAAGAGTTTGTTTTGTCTTGTTCTGTTTTGTTGCACCATCTTCTATCTCTGTATTACTATATTCTACCTGGTAAGATACCAGTGTGGATAGCTTAGCGGATTTATAAGTACTCTAGTCCTCAATCTGTGGCAGTACTCGTCCAGCGCTCGGCAAATGGAACATTCCTTCTAAGGCACCTTGTAATTGGAATGGAATATTCTATTAAAAAGGCTCTAGAATTCTATAGAAAATAGAATTTCAGAGGCTATTCTAATTAATTAGAGATTAGTACTAAAATAACCTTAATCCGCTATACTTAAGTAAATATCGAGTATGTTGATCTCTTTGTCGCTATGTAGTTGCTCTATTACTTTATTACTTTAAAACCTAGGTATACCCTAATATTAAAGATATATAATTCACCTAACCTTCTTGTTACTAATACTGTTTACTAGAATCTAGGCTTCTTATTAGTCTATGGAGCGGATAGACTTTTCTCCGGGTTATGTAATTCGGTTTTATGGAATTCTAGTGGAATATAGGGTTATAGAGTGGAATATTCTAGACCTTCTTATAAATAGAATAGAATATTCTAGAGGGGTGGTATGGAATGGAATGGAATTCCAGTTGCCGAGCGCTGTACTCGTCTGCTTTGTTGCTTGAAGTCCCTTCCCTCAATCATTGGCATTCAGGAGATTCAGACTAAGATTGGCTTCTTTCTCATCACTAGGGGGGTATTTGTTAGGGATGGGTTGTTTTATTACGTTCGTTATTTCTTTTTGTGTTTTGGGGGTTTTCCCATGGTGTGTTAGGGGAGGAGGAGGAGCTTGGGTAGATTTTTGGGTTGTTGGTGTATGGTATATCTAGTGAGAAAGGGGGTTCTCAAGGGTTGTGGTAGGGAGTTTGTTACTTGTGGATCAACTTTTCTAGCTTGTCCAAAAAGCAAATATAATATAATCGCCATTAAGGTAGTTCCATTTTTTACGCTATCAAGTTGTCTGCGCTATTGACTCGGTTTTACAACCCAGTATGGCTATATCAAATTCTGGCTCGGCTGACAAAGATTTGAGATTATAGGTTTTGCAACCACTCAGTAGACTCTGTCTGACACGTCTTCCACGCGATTGAAGGCTCTTGCGGCCCTCTCTAGCCACTCTGTACCTTTATTGGCATACCTTGGTGAAATCTTCGCAATTTTGGCGATGATCTTGTCCTTCTCGGTCTTGGCCTCCTCAGTCTTGCTTTGCTCTACCACAGCCCTAGCTAGTGGAGTTAGTATCGGAGTCAATAGGGCTGGTGATGGGGTTTCTGGTTTTTATGATGCTTGTATCTTTCGTCGCTTAAACCGTGGTGTCCCAGGTGATACATTGGGCTCAGTACCCATGGTTGCCTTCATAACGGCTTCCGGCTCCCAGAGATACATTCTAGGAAGTTCTCTCAGGTCCGGGCCCGATAAATCCATATCCAAACGTTGTATATCATTACGTTGTATATAGACATTTCTGTCTGCGTAATCGAAGTATTCCACCACATCAGGCAGAAGGCGACGTACGAGTTCTGCCAATTGATTGATGATTCCCTGACCCCGCGAGCTAATACTGTATAAGAGTTAGTAATAGCCCTTGTCATATTGTTACTTGGACTTACGTTGCCTGCTTGAAGGGTGGTGTAAACAACCACACACCTCGACCTAAGGCCTCTTCGAGGTCGAAGTACGGCCGTGCTTCGTTTATAACCTTAGACATGGTACGCTGATGTTGCTTATACTCCACCGAGTTGACAGCAAGATGGGGGTGTTGGCTTAGAATAATGGCTTGCTTAATAACAGCAACAATGTTGACATACTTTGGCAATCTACCGCCTTTGTCCTTTCGCCATTCTAAGAAAACCCAGTTATTTTCTGGGGTTTTTGCGAGTGCCTCCCACTGCCGAATCAGTTGTGCCTTGTTGGTACACTTCTCAACAAACTTCCATCCCATTTTATTCTCTGGTCGGATTTCCTTGATATAGGAGTAAGCGAATTCTCGAGCTACGAGAGGTAGCTTCAGTATTTCTTCTCTAGAATGTGCCTCCTTATCCGCCTTGAACATATTCCCGATTCTCGTCTCTCTGCCTTCCTTTACAAGTTTCGTCAAGTTATCGACCCCGCTGGCTCCTACAGCTTTTGCAACAAAGGACAAAACAACCATCTATGTTTAATACTAAGTAGGACGTCAAGCAAATGGGTCTTTTTACTTGCAGCCTTTTCAAGTCCGACAGACTTGGCTATAAATACCCTAGTAAGAGGGTCTCTTCGCATAACCTCCTGACCAGAAAGCGCGTTTGCCACATCAAGCATGCGATCTGCTAGGGAAGCTAGTGGTCTTTCAACCAATGGTCTGAGTTCTCGATTTAGGAGCACCACCAAGTCCTTGAAGGAATGCACTCCATGGGCTCTCTGCTGGGCCAATATCTTGCTGGGGATTGACTGCAGATTAGACACTTTCGTATCACCAATCTTCTCGTCTCCAGTCACAGGCAGGTTCGTCCTTCATTTGCGAGCCGGGGGTGCGATGCTTCTTTGGGCCAGAGGTGGATTCAGTGACTTGGCCCTCTGCCACACTATGTTCAACGACCTCCTCTCCTTCACTAGATTTTGTGGAATCGCCGGCTTCTGCGCTTTGGATGATGTAATTGAGACTTTTCAGAAGGGATTCGATGTTGTCGGTGTTTTGGACTGCGATTTCGCTCTCAATGCAGTCCTTCAAAATAGATTCCACTTGGGCGAGGCGTTCTGGGAACGGCGCTTCGCCAAGGTATAAAACCCTCAACGTTGGTTTGGCGGACATTGCGAGGGATTTTGTGTCGCTTTTTGTTGTGGTGTAGGTAAGGTGGAACTGAAAGTGGGATTGAGATGATCGTGGAGAAGTCGACGGTTGAAATTAATTGAAGTGGTATTTTTTAAGCGAGGTTGGGATGGCAACGGTTGCCAGCCTCATGCCAGCCGCGTGGCAGCCACTGTTTTTATGACTTCGCATTCACCATTCATTTGTGGTTTAAGCTATACAATCGACGTCACATTGGACTTAAGATCCGAGAGTTGAGAGGTGTTCTTGTGAATATTACTACTTTTGCTTCTCCTACAGGTAACAGAGGTGCAATTGCGAGGCCTCCCTTTTCAGTGAATTGCAAATCAATGAAGAAAGCCCCTTTTCAGGAAGGAGGCAAAGGTTTTGCAAACCCATATCCTTATAAGCAGGTCGATTCTCCTCGTCACCAAATTTGCCGGAACTCTTGACTCTCTTGGCGGCTCGACCTTCTTCTCCCATGCCCTTATCCAGCAATCCCTTTCTGTTTTCATTGTCTTGTAGTCGTGTCACAAGGTCCACCTTCTTTTCGCCTTTAATAAAAACCAAGCCCTCTTTTTTTCGGAGCTGATGTAAGGCTGGCATTTTCAAGCGCTTGATTTTCTCTACTTTGGCTTCCCGTTCTTCGAAAAGTCCAAGCACATTCTCAATACCTTCATCATCGGCAGGGTCGGCAAGATCGTGCATGATTGTTCTTGGTTTTGTTTGGTTACTTCTGTCGAGGGTATCCTCCATATCTACAACAGTCGTTAGGCCATATCAAACTACAGATTTAGAAAAGACAACCTACATTCATCCATCATTGGGTCGTCTGAGTCTTCCTCTTTGTATCGGAAATTCTCCTCGTCACTCTTCCTCTGGTAATTCACCCTGACGGCACGCGCAGCTAGCTGCAACATTCTCTTGTATTGCCCAAATGTGGACCATCACTAATTTCTAGAGTGTTAGCAAATTTAGAGCTGAGATAGCAAGCAGGACTTTACCATAGAGATACTCAAAAGTGTCTCTTCCACATCAGGATGAAGTGGCTCAGTAAGATCGTCGGCATTACCATCCAAACCGACAAGATTATCACCATTGATGAAGAATTCAAATGATACTGCCGATTCAACCTTAGGAGTTCGTGAAAGTCTATCTGCCTGATCTTTCTTGAACGCGGTAGGTACATTTGCCCCAGCCATCTTGGATGCGATGGAGTTGTGTGCTCTCTGCGATATCGAGTGTTGTTGCGGTCGTAACAGTAGTTTGTGGCAGGACTAATATGGTACTCGCCTACGAGTAAACAAGGCTCAAGGGTCCATTGCCAAGAAATGGCGGGTACAGTAAGGCTTCCTCACCATTCACTGTTAAGCATACTTACTAGAATCATTGAAAACCATTTTAAGGACTCCCATCAACAAACATTTCGAACCCCCCGCCCTCTGGGAACTGCGTCAGGAAATACCTGACATACGGCGGGACGGCCCGGGGTACAAAACCTTCCCTAACGCGCACTTTTCCTAATACTAATAGTGGCCGTCAAACCTTAAATATTCTACTAAAGACGTAGTTCTTTATTTACTTGTTTACGCGTTAACTTATTTATAGGTAGGGGGGTGGGAGGAGAA